>PVKB01004393.1:0-144659 GCA_004027205.1 Ctenodactylus gundi | reverse complement strand
AAGACACAATCACACTGTTTACCAGAGGGAAATATCCCCTTAATCCACTATTCACTCAGTTACTCCAATTTTATTCAATTTAACAAATATTTAATGAATGACTACTCTAGCCTAGGCCCTAGTCCAATTGCCTGAGCCTTCCCTTGATGACATAATAATCCCTGTGTCATCATTTGTCCATTCAGAATAATCCTCTGGCTATCGTGAAATTGGAGGTGTCTCTCCCTTATCTCAGTGCCGGAAAAGTAGGCCTGGTGAGAGGAGGTCTGGGCTAGTTACAGAGCTCCCTCATGCTTCCATTCCGAGAACAGAACAAGAATAGAAAGTGCTTGGCTTTCCTGAGAGAAAGACCCATCGATTGCTCATTTCATTAACGGTGACTCAAAGAAGTCACACTGCCTGTCTTAGTTACTTTTTCATTGCTATGACTCAACACCTGACTCCCACAAACTAAGGAAAGGAAAGGTTTATTTTAGCTCACAGTCTCAAAGGTCACAGTCCATTCAGCGGTGGCCGGCAACAATTGAAGTACCTGGCAGAGAGAGGTGGAGGCAGCTTCCCCGGACAAACAGGAAGACAACCTGGGGTTAGTTGAGACTAATCCCGGTCCTCCAGGAAGGCAGGTGCAGCTTATATATCCTTTCACGTCTCCGCCCAGTAACCAGTCCCTTCTGTATCCAGGTGTGGCCACTACACACCGTTAATCCTAACTTAACTGTAATCCACCGCTCCAGACCAGACCCCAATCCACCAACATCACATGGTTCCATTAAAATACATGAGACTTTTGGGGGCCGCTCCAGGTTCTAACCAGAACATTCCACCCCTGACCCCCAAAAGACTCATGTCCTTCTCCCCATGCAAAATGCAGTTAGTCCTTCTCCAAGACTCACCAAAGTCTTAACAGTTTCAACACTGCTAAAGAAACTCCAAGTCCTAGTCTCCTCTGACAGGTAAGACAAACTTTTAGCTGTGAGCTCCTGTTCAAACCAAAGAGTTAAGCACCTCCGACATAAAACGGCACAGGGTAAACATTTCCATTCCAAAAGGGATGAATAAGGTAATAAAAGGCAATAGGACCAGTACAATTCCTAAATCCGGCAGGGCAAGGGTTAAATCCTGTAGCTCCATGTCCAGCAACTGGGGTAAATCCTGGTGAGGCATGAACTCCAAGGGGCTTGGGTGGTCCCACCCCTGTGGCACTGCTGCTGACTGCAACCTCCATCTTCCCTCCTTTGGGCTGGATCCACTCACGGCCTGCTGCGTTTCCCAACCGACAATCCATGCTCCTGGCTTCTCCAAATTTTGGGGCTCTCCACTGGACCTTAGGCTTCTCCTTCACAATTTCACACACTGCCCTCCCAGGGGCACACTGCTTGGCCTCCAGGACCTTCCTCTGAAACCTGAGTGGAAGCCTCCCTGAGCCCACAACTCTTGGCTTCTGCAAGGTTGTAAAGCGGGGACCACGTGGACGTCTCCAAGATCCGCCGCTGGCTTGAGCAGTAACCTGGCTCCTTTGTGCCACGGTTGCAGCAGCTTCTGAGTGCCTGCATTGCTGAACTCTGGGAAGCTGAACTCCAGCAAACACTTCCTTCTTTGGCCCTACAGGGAGTCCTGGGGAACTCTTCACAGGACAAGATCTTTTGCCTTGGCACCCTTTAGTTGATAAAGGGTGGAATCTTGCTGATTCCTGAGTCACTGTGAAGGCCTCTTTGTTATAGTCCTGATTCCAACTTCTTGGCTTCTGTTTAATGTTAGTCTCTTGAATAGCCACTTGCTCTTCCACTCCAGACTGTGAGCATTTCACATCTGTTCTCTCTGCCATTGTCTCCTGTCCTTCACCATAAAGCTGGCAAAAAGCCGCAAACAGTAGCCATGTAACAGTTTGAACTTCAGTCTGCCTTCAAATTTCCTCCACCAGAGTAAGTAGTCCACCACCCTTAATCTCAATTTCAGGCAAGGTCTCTGGACAAGGGCAAAATGCCGACAAACTTTTTGCCAGAGCGTAGCACACATGGTGTTTAGGCCACTTGCTGATACAGTCCTCCTTCCCATCTGAAACTTCTTGAGCCTGGCCTTCCCAATCCACACTTCTATCAGCATTCTGGTCTTCTGAGCTCTGACTAGAATCTTCCATTAAGCTCAGCTCAGAGCACTCAAAGGCTTCTCCAGCTTGCATCCCCAAGCTTTTCCAAATTCCTTCTGCAAACCAGTTCCAAAGACTTCTGAGCCACATCTCCAGGTAAAGTACAGCAACGACCCCACTCCTCCGGTACCAATTTCTGTCTTAGTTCCTTTTTCATTGCTGTGACTCAATACCCAACACCCACAAACTCAGGAAAGGAAAGGTTTATTTTAACTCACAGTTTCGAAGGTCACTGTCCATTCAGGGGTGGCCGGCAACAATCGAAGTACACGGCAGAGAGAGAGGTGGAGGCAGCTTCCCCGGACAAACAGGAAGACAAACTGAGGCTAGTTGAGACTAGGCCCCGCCCTCCAGCAAGACAGGTGCAGCTTATGTATCCTTTCAGGGCTCCGCCCAGTACCCAGTCCCTCCTGCATCCAGGTGTGGCCACTACACACCGTTAATCCTAACTTAACTGCAATCCACCCCTCCAGACCAGACCCCAATCTACCAACATCACATGGCTCCATTAAGATACATGAGACTTCTGGGGAATGCTCCAGATCCCAACCACAAGACTGCCCAACAACATTTAACCAAGACTAGAACGTGTGACAACCCCACAAACCATGAGACAGAGCTGCCACTCTGCCTCCCTCAAATCCTCTGTGTTCTAATGAATTTTCCCACATCAAACATTGCCTTGTATAAAGCAGCCTGGAGGTGGACTGTTCAGATTTCATTATGTGGTGGCCAGTGTTTGTTGAAAACAATGAATGAATAAGAAGCAGAGCTGGGAGTTCGTTGGCAGAAGTTTAGCTGAGTTACTCTCCGTGGCTCCTCTAAAAGACAGCACACGGTGACCTGGCATGGACACCCCAGTTTCTCTGATATGCCTACGTTCCCCGTCTTGCTAATTAACTAGCTCTGTAGCCTTGGGTAATTTTTTTTAACAATCTTTGAACTTAACCTTCTTTATGTGTCAAATGTATGTACAAATACCTTCCCTGAAGGATCACAGAAAATCAGATAACATATAGCATGTAGTAGGAACAAAACAAACAATATCACTGATCCAGATACAAGCAACCCTCAGTGTAGCTTGTGTGCACAGGGTAGAAACTAGTAGGAAGGAGAAAGTTTCCACCATGAGTTACACTCAGCCTCCTCCAGAAGAGAAGCCATGTGTAAGAAGGGGTACACGGGCTGTAAATGTGTAACTAAAGCGCTCAGAAACTCCTACGCAGAACCAGGGAGACCTGGCTATAACTGGAGAGAGGCTGGACTGGAATGTGTTTGTGTGACCAAGACTAGAAATGTTTTCAGTTGTACGAGTTGCCCCTGGTGGATGGGGCAATTGAGGTGGTTTCTCTATGACTTGTCTTTCCAGCCCCTGTATTACAGGATCAGACTATCTGCAACCCCAGACACACTCATATGCTCACACTCACCTGGGGACAGCTACTTCATCACATCACAGTAAATGGCCCAAAAGAGTGCTTACAAACCTTCTCTGAAGAGGGGGTGAGAAGATCCTTTTTTTTTGGGGGGGGGGTCTTCATGGAAATGTCCCATATCTTGCTCTACATGATACAGTACTTAAATATTTCAAAATGTATCAAGCTGTACACTGAATACTCAGATGCCTTATCATTAGTTATGTTTCCATTTAAAAATATAAAAATGAATGATTGCTTGCCTGATTTCTGTACCAGTATGACCTGGGCTGCTATGAGTGGGTTTTCATGAGACACTCAGCTTGGTGTGCACTAATGCTGGGAGGCTGGGCACCATCATGGGCTGCCTGGAAAGGCTACCAGGTGAGGTCTCCCAGAAGTCACTTGGCCACCTCCATACTTTCATGTGGCGACACATTTAGTTGTATCCCTTTAAGCTATAGTCCCGGGCACTTTACTAATATGAAATCTTTTACTCTGCTGTCCGAAAATGTTATGAGGTAAAAAATGAATGAGAAAGAATGTTAGTCAAGGAATATTCATAAACCCACCAAGCAGGTGTTTTTTCCCACATAAAACCATAAAAACACGTTCATTCTGGCTGAGCACTTTGATTTCCTCTTTTCCTTTTTTTTCCAGAGTTCCTTTACCCTTCTCTGTCCTCTGGCAGAAGAGCACCAAATTAGCAGAAGCATTAGCATTTAGGTGAAGGGAAAAGCCTAGAAGTCAGCGTGTATTTTATTATCCTAGGATTCCGCTTCTGTTTTCTTTGGCTCTTGGTCAAGCACTGCAACCTCAAAAAAGATTTGTCTACCCGGTAGGGTAGTTTCTTCTCTAGACTCTCCTGATGTGAACTCTTCAAATCCAGGGCCCACATCTTATTAAAAAAAAAAAAAACAGTAAGAGTAGTACTAACTAAATTGTAGAAAGCAGTTACATCACACTCTCTTGCATATTATCTCTTTGGGGTAAGGACTTCTAGAATCCAGAAAATATTCAAACAAGGAGGATAATATTTATTATCACTACCACTAAAAATTAACTCTGCTAGGCCCTGCGTCAGCCATTAGTTGATTTAATCCTCACCACGCTTGCCTTTTGCAGATGAGGGGACAGAGGTTTGAAGAGGTTAGGTGACTTACCAGAAGTCACTCAGGAATGCAGCTCAGGTATGCCTGACTCCAAAACCCCTTTAGACCTTGCTTCCCCAAGTATGGATCCCAGAACCAGTTGGAATATTTGTTGCCAGTTAGATCCCAGAGCCTACTCCCACCTATGCCACAGGACTCCCAGGAGACAGGCCCAGAAATCTACTTTTGAGAGAAGCTCCCTAGAGACTTACTACACTGCCATCCTCAAGCCACAGAGCTGCATTCTCACTTGTCTCGGTCCACGGCCTGGCCCACCCCTCCCATTGGTCTGCAGTGGGCGGTAGATGGGACGTGGTGACTGCCAGGAGGAAGTTAGTCCAGCGGGCAGCAATGTGGCATCAGATCAGGCAGGGATGCAGGTGTCCACCTCTTCTGGCGCTCAGCAGGGTCTCACAAAAAGTACAATTAGAACTACAGGATTAGAGGAAAACACAGGAGCACTTTTCAACATTTAAAAAGAAGTGGTAAGCTGAGAGCTCCATCAGACCGGAGCAGGACTGTAGGAAGGGCCCAGAATGGAGAGGAGGTGGGAGGAGTTCCTCCCCACGGCCAGTGGAAGCCTAGGCCCTGAGCTACTCCAGTTTCCTGGTCTGGCTGGAGGGGCTACAGAACAGGCTTTGGCTGACAGTTCAGGGGGAAGTTGGGCCACCCCACTGGGCTCAGCTACTGTTTCAGTTCCCCTTTCTGGGCACAATCAAGTACTTGAGGCCTTGGTGAGGTTAACCACAGGAAAACCACAAGAAAATGGCTCCAAGGCAGCCAGCTTAAAACCCAGGCGTGAAGAACTCCCATCATCTGACCTCTGAGCCAACAAGGGGCACGGGGCAGAAGAGGGAGGAGGATGGAGCTGGTGACAACCGCCCCTCCACTGCCAGTCTCACTAAATGGCTGCTAAGTCCCCCCACAGTCCCAGAACTGAATCACTTAGCAGGCTCTGATATTTGGGGCAAACGGGATGTTGGACAAGTGACATTTCCTCTCGAAATGCCTTTTCTTCAAATTGAAAAGACTTATGTTATCCTCTTCTGGCTGCTGGTAATCCCAGCACACGACTGACAAAATCCCCAGAATTAAGTTTTCATCATCTCTGCGGCTCCCTTCCCTTTCCTTTGTCTACTCCAATTCTAAGTAATTTCATAGCATTTAGTGAACACAGGGTCATCACCACTGGGGAGGATTAAAGGAGGAAAAGCCTGAGACATGCCTGTCCCCCTGGGAGAGGTGGCCTTGAGACAAAGCCTGAGGATCCTCAGGTCTTTAAGTCACCAGAATCACCTGGGGAAATATTCCCAGTACAGCTCCTTGAGCCAGTCAGTCTGTGATGGGGCCTGAGGATTCGCTTTCTAACAAGTTTTCAGACAATGTTGTTGCTACAGATCCAGGGACCGCACTCTGAGAACCCAATCTAAATGGGTGATTTGTAAGGTCAAATGAGGATGTACTATAATCTCTAGGGAAGCCTTTTCCCAGAAATTTAGAATGGCCTGGTTCCTTGGGTAGTAGACTCTCACCCATTCTGGTAGGGGGAAGGGTAGGAGAAATTATGCAAGTGATTCCTTAGTTACTGTATAGCCACCCGTTTGATAAGCTTAATAATCTAAATTCACTTACAAGAGGTAAGCACTTCTGGGTCAGCCTTCTTAGCCTCGCCAGAGATAAATTTGCAAGTGAGAGAAATGCTGAACTGATCTACTGCGATATGAATCTACACTGTTACCCTTGCAACACCAGGCTGGAAAGCAGCATTTCCCCCACAGCGACACAGCTACGGAGCGGCAGAAGGGAATCGGAAGCCCGGCCTGTCGGGGTTGGGACCTTCGGGTCTTCCCGGGCCGGCGTGCAGCAAGCTGAGCGCTCATTTCATGTCTGGCTTTCACCCTTGGCAGCTTCCAAGGCCTCCTTCATAAACAGGGAACGTACAGCAGTGACCCACATAACAGGAGACGCGGAGTTGCTCTACAAAGGGTGACACAGGTAGGCTGCATGGACATTGCTATACGTTTTCTTTTGGAACTGCTCAAGTGTGCCACCATTACATGAACATACACACAGTATTCACATCGATACGTACAGCAGCGCTCCGACAAAATTTTATTTACAAAAAAAGATTAGTGTGGCAGATCTGTCCTACGGGCTATATTTCCTGACCTTTCCTGACCTAAAAGATTGGTGCTGGAAGCAGAGAAGACGAGCCGCCAACCAGCCTGGCGCTTCGGGCTCCAGCCAGTAGCAACAGACCATTTCACTCACTTCTCAGTCACCCTCTTTGGCATGATTTATGCTGTCTCAGAAAAATCAAAAGATTCTCCTGAAGGTTACCTGAACACCAGGGCTCCATCCCGAAGGCCCAGGGAAATGAAGTCACTGTTGGGTCTCAGGGGGCTGTCTCCCCTCCACAGCAACAGGCCATCCTTGGCAGTCGTCTTAAACCTCATGAATGCATTTGATCTTGATCCTGACACCCTGGAGGAAATAAACAAATCTATGAAATCAACCTCCAACATCTGTTTCCCAGTAATCTCAGTTTGGCCTGCCATCTCTGAACAACCAATTGTGAGTATAATCCAGCATTTCTGACTCACACATCCAAAAGATTAGAAATAGTACCACCTCCACAAGTCATCCACTGGTCTAAATGTCTGTATGCTCACTAGGCATCAGTGTCTCCCCGTCAGGCACAGTGAACTCTCATGAGAGAACTTGCTAAGTCAGGTGAGTACGACTATGGCCAATGCCGTGGTCTCAGGCTGCACCGCCAGGCACACCTCATTTTTTCTCCTTTTAGGTCCTAGTGCTACTGGGCTCTTGGCAGGCTTCTCTCTACTCTCCAACAAAAGTGGGTTTGCGCTGGGGGCTGTCACACTATAAAGGACAAAAACTCAAGGGAGAGAAAAGAGAGAAGGGAAAACCAAAGGTGTCGAAGACAAGCTTGACTGAGGGGAGGAGTTTGCGGAGAGCCAGTTTTGTCTCTTGGCACCCACACAGGATACAGCCAAAGGCTATGGAGCTAGCCCTACCCACACAGCTTAAAAGCTGAGACATTAACTTAGGTGCTTCCTTATGCCACACTCTTGTACACACAGGAAGTGAGCTGAGAAGCCTTCACTGAACTGGCCAGACCCTGGAGAGGACATTAGACCTTTGTGGATCATGAAACAAGGTGGGTCTTAAGGTGACAGGAAGTAGCCTTGGAGCTCTGGGTAGGGGAATAGCTGATCCTTCCACAGAGGGTCCCTGGCAGAGGTGTAGACTCACAATCCTGGCTTTGTGGACATCCGCTTCTCTCATGTCTCAGATCCTGAGCCTTAGCAACAGTCACATTACTTTCTGTAGGCCGTTTGACCAGAATGAGTTTGGAGAGTTTATAATGGGGTTGTTCAAAAGGCTGATGTTTTCAAGTTTACTTTAAGTTTTGTTTTGCTCTGGTTTCCATGTTTATTTTGTGTTTTTCCCCCGAGACCATGGCTCTCTTTGAGAATTATTGTCTGGCATGAAAGATAAAGAAAGACCTGAGAAAGTTACTGGGAAATGTATACCCAAGGAGATAAACAGGATGCTCCCAAAGTTTCCTACCTCTTGAGGATATCTGGATTGTCGTAGGTCAGATAACTGCGACCAATAAACTGTGGGATCTCGATGGCTTCTGTGATGGCTGGGGCAGAACAGAAAACAGGGTTATGTGGTTCGTGGCTCTCTTGACCCCTGCACTCACACATGTGGTGGGAACATACCAAGAAAGCCAGCCCGTGGAAATGTGACACTTAACTTGTCAGCCCCTTCCTCTTGGCTGTGCACGCACTTGGCCAGGTTCAGGGTGGCCCAGCCTCATGTCTCAAAGTTGGCATCTCCCCCATTTTTTCCTCCCTGGGGGCTGGCAGTCACTGTCACTGACCTCAGCAGAAGGCCTTGAAATGTGCTGAAACTTGAACTGTTCCCAGTATTTCTTGGAATCAAAGAGTAGGGCTTGGGCCATGTGGAGAGCAGCTGGGGATAACCCTACATGTTTGCCAAGAGAGGCAGAGAGAACAATTGCCAATGGAAGCCCACTAGGGTTTCTTCATCTAATGCTAGTCTGCCAGAGTCCCTTCTGCCGCAACCTTTGATAGATGGCAGAAGGGCAGTGTAAGGCTTTGACACCTGCACTGATGTCATCTTCCAATGTGATACTGCACAGGGCATCACCACGATCCCACGAAGTACCAACAAGTGTGCAGAAGGTTAGGGTGGTTATTTCCCTTCTGTAAAGCAGGAAAATGGGCCATCAAAAGCATCATGATCTGCCCAGGATCAGTGACAAAGAGAGCAGGAACCAGACTGCCTCTCCTTGATTCTCTTTCCTTCCTACTAATTTGGAAGTGAATTTTCTTCCAATTTCTCATCACTTTTTGTTTTCCTGGAATGAGGTGAGGGGATTTCTATTAGAGAGATAACAATAATGTGTCTTTCCTTTTGGGAAAAGATACAAGAACAATAATTTAAAGGAATGAAGGTAGAATAAATCTCACATTTGAAAAATGAGAGAATAAACTAGCTAATAAAATAATTGTAGCTTCATGGAAACATGTGGCTGTTGTAAAGAAGCCACAGCCCTGAGGACTCTGTACCCAAGGGAGAAAAAACTGTATGATTACTTGATGCTAAGAACAACGGGAAAGTTTAAACTTGACTGTTGAAGGGAAGGAGAGTGCGATAAGAGCAAACCCACTGTCCTCGGGCCCCAAGTATAAATTCCCACCCTGGCAGGCTTCCATGACCCATTCCCAAACATTTTCATAAAAAAGCAAGAAAAAAAAAAAAACAAAGGAAAGAAGAAAGCAGGAGGGAGGAAGGAAGGAAAGATGAAATAAAAAACCCATGAACACCAAAGGAAGAAAACTCACCATTTAAAAGATAATTTCTAAGGTAGTGATCCAAGAGATTGGTTTATTCTCTGAAGCAGAAGAGACCTAGACAAGGCCCAGCTGCATGGGGCACCTATTGCGGGGGGGCGGGGGGGGGCACCACGCTCCCCTCCCCTCCCCCACACCTAATGTGGGAAGAGAGAGGGAAAGACAGGAGTAGTGAGAAGAAAATAGAGCGCGAAAATGGCCAGGGAGCGGAGAAGACTGAGCGGGAAATGGAGCGCCTTGAAAGGACGCAGGAAGGAAAGGCAGACCGTCAGCAAGGCGCAGGAGGACGCTCAGGAGGGAGAGGAGAGGGAGACGCGTGAAAGGAAAGGCGAGGAAAGGACAGAGGAGGCAGAAAGGAGAGGAAACTAGGGGAGACAGGCAGGGCGCCTAGAAAGGGCCAGAAACAGGGCTGGGAAGGAGCCCCAGGCGCAAACCTGAAGAGTCTGAGCCAGGAGTGGTGGCGCACGCCTATAACCCCGGCACTCGAGGCAGGAGCGTAACAATTTTCAGCCTAACCCAGGCAACTTAGTGCCTTAGAGACTCTCAGAGTGAAAAATACAGAAAAGGCAATGGATGACGAGCAAACAAATGAAACTAAGAAGGAACCACACCTGGGGGAGGTAGGAGGGATCAGCTGGCCGGGGCAGGCAATGGCCGGCCCTTGCCTGCGAGAAGCTGGTTGTGAGAAAGGAGGCAGGAGGGCGCGTCCTCTGGCCTCCCCGGCTAAGCACCACCGGGACGCCCAGCGGGTTGGCCTGCCCTGGGGCAGAGGTCCAGCAGGCTTGTCCCTGCTTTTGCTGGCCGCTCTCCTGGGTCCGCGGCCAGCAGCCCCGCTCCCCTGCACTGCTTGAAAGGGTCAGGGCATGCATTTCACACACCAGCTCCGCACCCAGAGCCTCCGGAGGGACTCACGGACCTCGTCCGGCTCCCTGCAGAGCCCCTGTTCAGGTGCTCAGTGTCTCCCTGAGATCTGAGTGGGTCTGCTCCCGGGGTCCTCACTCTTGGAGAGAGTCCTGCCACCCCCTTTGCTTCAGCATATCTGCACACCCACGCCTCACCCGGGCTACCCTCTGCTTATGGTCAGCCGGCACTGTGCCTGTGCCATGGCCCGGCCACAGCCTGCCCTGGCACATCCTGGCCGGGGCCACTAGCAGCCCCTCGTCTCTCTCCGGACGCACTGTACTTACTATTGAGGCAGTGGTTTCCGCACTCTGCCCAGCGCAGCATGCAAAAGAACAAGAGAGTCAGCTGCTCACAGTCCCTGGACACTTGCAGTCACGTTGGCCACAGAGCACTTGGGAGCAGCCTGCTGCCCTCACACAGCCCTCCCGAGAGTCCAGACGGGAAGGTGAGTATGAGCTGTAGCAAGAACTCCTGGGTCCAGCCTGGTGGGCCCCCAACTATAATCCTAGAATTAAGGGAGGCTGAGGCAGCCTCAGTGTGAGCCCAGTCTAGACAACTTGGCAACTTAGTGAGATCCTGTCTCTAAATAAAAACCAAAAAATTGAGCTGGAGATGTAACCTAGTGTGAAGGTCCTGGGTTGTGTTCCCAGCACTGAAAACAAGTGACCCCATGAAACAAAACTTGGAAATCTCTCCTGAGAATGACTGGCTCCAATTCACCCACCTCCTCTCCCATCATCTTGGCTTAAGGATGGGGACAGTGGATCAAGGGGATGTTTATTATAAGCTGTCTGGCACTTCTGAGGCTTAGTCATTTTCCAATGACAATACCCGTTTCCCCTAAACCTGGATTAAAGAGCTCCTGACCAAAGGAGTTGCTTGCCTGGCCGGTGGCTATTACTTTTCTTGGCTTTGGGCTATGCACGATGAAGAAATGAGAGAACACAGCTGTTTCTTTTCTCACCATCCTGGGATTAATTGCCAAATTATCACCTGTTTCCCCACTGTAAGATTCTAAACTTGGTTATTTCATGATTAACAAAAGACAGGGTCATTCTCCAGAAACACTGACACTGAATATGGCCAAGTGCCTTCAGTGTTGTTGTAAATATCAATTCCACCTGAAAGCATTGGACCTGGAGTAGCCATTTAGCCCTTTCTGGACTTCCATGATTTTTTTTTACATACTATTATAAACAAACATGATTATATTTTAACCTAAACTTTACACCTGCTTTCCTTCATTCTTTCCTCGGTGGCACTGGCCATTGCTGATGTTTTTATCAGTCATTCTCCATATTTATACCTAAATGCACAGGCCACTTGATGGCATAAAAAATACTTGAGGGATAGAAGTTACATGGTCCAGACAAAGCAAATTTCCTCTTCTAAGGACTTGACATTTCCAATTAAGAGTTAATAAAAAATGATATCTCTCTTTCTCTGTCTCTATCTCTCTCTGTCTCTCTCTCTCTCTCCCCCCCATCTCTCTCTCTTTCTCTCTCTTTTCTTTCTCTTCTTTCTCTCTCTGGGACTGGAGATTGAATGAACCCAGGCTTTCTTTCTGATCTACTCTGCCCAGCCTTTTAAAAATTTCTAAACATTTTGAGACAGTCTTCCTAAGTTACCTAGGTTGGGCTGAAACTTGAAATCTTCTTGCCTCAGCCACCCAGAACGCTGGGACCACAGGCGTGTGATAGCACAACACAGCTAGCTGGCTCTTTCATGTACCCTCAGGACCTCCGCAGGAAAGGACATGGCTGGATAGTCTAGCTTTCCCACAAACCGGATGACTCGGAGCAGCATTCCTGACAGGTGCATGTCCAGTCCAAGCAAACACTTTCAAGGCAAGCTGTCACTACATCCATGGGCAGTATTCTCCCTCCGTAGACAGTGCTGCTTGGTCCAGCATTCTTTACTATGCAGGCTGAGCCTTTCTAACCCAAAGCTGGAAACTTTGTCAGTACTGACATGATGTCACAAGTAGAAAACTCTATTAGCTGAGATCATGTGACAGGTGACAGTCAAAAAGCAGGTGACTAAAATTACTGTATAAAGCTGCCATCAGACTGTGTAAAGAGTGTATATATATATATATATATATATATATATATATATGAAGCAAACAGACTTCATGTTTAGACTTGAGTCTCATCACTAAGATATTTTTATGTATATGTAAATATTCCCAAAACAAAGATTCTTAAGTTAGAAATATTTTTGATCTCAAGTATTTTGGATTTGGGATAATCTATCTGTTTTAAGTTGATTTTGTAGTCACAAACAAACAAACAAAAAAAGATTTTATATATTACTGGCCCTTCAACTAAAGGCCAGCATCTGGGCAAAATTGTATAACGAGTCTAAGAAAATAAATCCCTTATAGTTCACGCAACTTGTGTATTTCATTCGTTTACATTTTCATGTATAGAGTTTTCTTAAACTATGGCATATATGTATGGATAGTATTTTCTTATACATTAGAACAACACCAAAAATTACCCAGATCAGTCTCAGCAACAAGATGTGAATCTACTATACATGGCATAAAATGCCCTAAACGTTGGTAGGTCAACACTGATCTGGCGAGGTCTCACCTCTCAGGGTTGCCCGTCCCTGAGGAACGCGTCCTCCCTAAGCTCTCCTTCTGCCTCTTCCTTCTGTCCTGTGCTGGGCAGCCCATCTGCACGGGGAAACACCCCCATCTAGCGGCAGGAGGGTTCTGCAGCCTCTGAGTCCTGAGCTGTTTTTAGCAATAAAGGAAAAATGAAAGGCAGACAAAGGCTCAGTTCTTTCCTGAGAGATCTGTCTGCCATTGGCTGGAAGAATCCAGGAAAAAACTGCTGTGTCCTGCACCCTATTCTGGACACTCAGAAGACAGCAAATTCTCCGAGAAGTCCTGCTGAAGAGAGAGCTGGTTGTTACCTTAGGGATTCCTGAGCTTATTTGATCACAGAAATCCACTCCCGTGTTGTGCATTTGAGAGTATGTGTTTGCGTGACTGTGTGTGTGCATATGTATCTGGTGTATGGTGGAGGCAGTTGTGCATGTGTGCACACGTGTGTGTGAGTGCATACATAAAGAAGCCAATAATTTTCACCAGGATTTACTTTGTGTGACTGTGCTCTAAGTTATACGTAAACTTACTTGGATACCTGAGCTCTGAGGCACTGGGATCCAAGGTCGCCTTCTGGTAAGAGCAGAGAAAGGAGGGATGAGATCTCTAGGCTTTGGAGTGATCTATTGAGGGGAGGCCTGCTGATAAACCCCTCGGGAATGAGAAAGGGCTTAGCTTTTGGGGTAATGTGTGGGATGCTGAAGACTGAGGCGGAAGTGAGAGCCCCTGAATGGAAGGCAAGGAGGTAAGTTAAGTCGCGCCTTATGGTTCCACTGGTGCCCAGCCATTCCTGAGAGTTAGAAGGAACTCCGGCTCTTCCTCTCCCTGCAGGTTCAGGGGGAGAGGAGGCTCGACTCTACACAGCTGTTGACGCAGTAGATAATTGGCCCTTGGAGAATCTTAGATGCTGAAGCAGGGAGGGGGAGAGGTGATGTTACCTCTGCCTGGGCTCAATTTCTCTGCACCTGCCTTTGACCTCGCAGGAATAAAGGGGAGATCTCTACACCACCACCGTGGTCTGCAGGCCTGCACGCACCTGTTTCAGTGTTTGACTGGGTCTCGGCTCCCACACTCCTGTGCCATTGAGAGGTGAGGGCAAGTGTCAAATCTACAAACAGCCCAACCGAGGCTATAGGAAATGAGATTCCCTGAGGATGCAGAAAACTGCCTTCCTCATGGAGAAGAGGCCCCATAATATGAAAGGGGTGAGGATTGGTGCTGGGTATTTCTACAGCAATTCACTCCATGCTTTAAATAATTTCTGTGCATAGCACTAAGTAGCAATTTTTGCAACATGATTTGATTTGATTATCAGGCAGAAAAACTTCTAAGTGTTAAATACATGAGAACCAACTTACTGAATGAAATAGGACTCTCTCTAATAACTGAAGGTGGTTTTTCAAGTTTTGAAACTGTAAGTGTATTCTCTTTTATTTTTAGGGAACAAGGCACGTGCACCTCTCTTTTCCCTTCCTTTCCAATCTTTCCGGAGGTCATGATCGGCCATTGAAGCACCAGCATCCATAGCTATGTACCTAGGGGGTGGAGTTGGGGAAAAATGTCCCAGAGTTCCTGTAATCCTCCCAAGTCATTAGCAAGGGACAGAAGTTATGGGATGTGGGACATACCTCTAACCTATGAACCTCCTTAGGATTTTCAGAGGCTCTCATTTTTCCAGAAACAGTATTTGATTTCAAAGTCCAGGGAGATATTACATATAAAACACAGGGAAGATGGTGGTTTATCTCAATTTCATCATTATCTGAACTTGCTTTGCAGAAAAAGAAACCTACAAGCCCTTTGGTTTCTCCTGCCTCTGTCCACTCCCTCAAATTTTTTCAGAAGCACGGGCGCTCGCCAGAATCTGCCCCATCATTCTGAAGAGATCTGTTTCTGATTGGACAGGAACCTATCATCACCAAGCCACAGTGTGAGCACTTTAGGTCTGCTATAGCAGGAAATAAGAACAAAGAAGATCACAAATTGTCCTTTCCTTCTTCCTTCAGTTCCCATAGCTTGCGTTCATTTCAGCCTCGACTTTATATGATAGTTGACCATTAGTGTTAGACTCAAGCTTGAAATGCCTATAATAATGTAGGAGACTTAGGAAATTCAGATACCCATATGGGAAACCCAAACTCAATTTTCTGAATGAACAGGCCCCTTCTGAAAAAAATCTCTACAAGTACAACATATAACTCGACTGCATGCTTGTAGAATTATAACTGGGATGATTTACAAATGGATCCATTACTCTTTTTTTGTTAAAAAATGCATGTCATGATTGGCCATGCAAATTTTATAAATTCATTTGAGTATAAAGAATATTATTACTAAGTCTTCCAATTGGCAAACTGAAACTTTCATAATCCCCAAGGCTGCTGAAAAATAACTTGGGCTATTTCATATACCAAATTACCTACCTGTAATTTACAGTATTCTTTTATGCCCTAATTTAGATTTTTAAAAAAAGCATTACCCTGGAAACAAAGAAGAGAAAGAGCACATCCCTTCACAGACCTACTACGTTATTACTTTTTTCCCCAAGCTCTTTAGGTTATTTTTTTTTTCCTAGTTTCTGTGTGGAGGAGGCCATTTGGACATTGGAAACAGGAAGGCCCACATGGCCCCACGCAGTAGTTCACAGCACCTGCTCAAGGATTTTTTTTTTTCACCAGTAGCAACATTGGATTAAGCATTTATCAGGCAATTTTCTAAATGCTTTATGTTTGTTGTTTCATTTAGTCTACCCCCAAGCCTTCGTGATGTATGCTATTACCATGATCACTCCCATTTTACAGTTAGGAAAACTGAGATACAGAGGTTTGGTACCATGGAAAGTAGCAGTTCACAGAAGGGTCTGCATGCTTCAGTCTGGGGCAACTTTATACATAATTGTCATTTTTCTATATTTTCACTGAATTTCTCTTTCTAGCTCTCACGGCCAGGAGTCAAAAATAGTATGTCAAAATATTTATCGGCTCACGTGGCACAAAAAGCCATGATGCCCTCTCACAGTGGCCCGGATGTACAAGTCCTGGGAACTCTTGCACTATGGGTTATACTATGTGTTAATCTTTTGGTTGCAAGACCATGAGCAGATTCTCAAGGAGGAAGCCAAGGCAGGTGGATGGGGAGGCAGCTTCACTATGACTGCAGCAGAATTTTAGCATTTAATTTTTTTTTTTTTTTTTTTTTTGAGCCAGGTACTCACTTGGTAGTCCAGGCTGGTCATAAACTCAGCATGTAGCCCAGGCTGGCCTCGAACGCATGGAAATCTTTCTGCCTCAGAGTTCTAAGTGCTGGAATTACAGGCATGAACCACCATGCCTGGTTTCAGCATTTAATTATTTTATTATGGTTCTTATATACCTGACCACCTCGTAAGTTATTGAAGTTATAATCAGAACAACTGCAAGAGTTGCTTCCAACTCTCCTTTTCAGAGTGCTGGTCCCCCAATACTCCGTGTGTGTCCTACAAATCCTTAAAAACGGTGCCTGGCAGCATGCATGTACCTTTCTGGCAGTGCAGGCCCTCAAAGCCCAAGGGACAGTCGCACTCGTAGGTCTCCTTCCTAGGCCTGCAGCTGCCCCCATGGGCACAGGGGGCCCGCACACACGGATGGACCGCGTTCTCCACGTTCACGCCAGATGTTAAGTCGTGCTTCACGTGGATGGTACGATCATTCAGGATGATCTTGGGAAAGAGAAATGAAAGAAAGTCAGAAATTGGGAAAACAGTTTTGCAGTTTTCTGTAGTTCCCCTCAGCACACCAACCTCAGCTACACATAGCGAAATAGAAAAAGGCCAGCAGGCCTGGTAGTACAGGTTGTAATCCCAGCACTCTGGTAGGCAGAGGCAAGGGGGTTGTTCTGAACCAGTACGGGCAATTTAGTACTTGGCGAGACTCTGTGTCAAAATGAAAAAGAAGCGGGGGAACTAGTGGTGTAATTTAGAGTGAAGACCCAAAGTTCAAACCTCAGTATCACACAATAAATAAATAAAAACTGAAAGTAAAAACAAGAGTAAAGTTCATTTCCTGCTACTTTGATAGCCTTGGAAATGATATAGAAGCCAAAAATATCATGTTTATAGCACATGGGAGAGTCCATGAAGGAAGAAAGGCACCCCTCAGATTCTAGAACAGTGGCTGCTTGGGAAGATCAGGACTAATTCCCAAGAACTGCAAAGTTCAGCTCCCCAGCCTGGCTGCACAGTGGGCCAGCCTGCGAGGGAGGAGGCAGGGGCTTAAGATGTCCCTACAGCCCAGGCCCACTCACACCAACTGACTAATGATCACTGGGGGCAGAACCAGTTGTCAGTAACTTTTAAAAGCTTCCAAGAATTACCTGGATTGGGGAGCTAAGGCAGGAAGACTGTAAATTTGACCTGAGACTGGACAACTTAGTGAGACCCTGTCTCAAATAAACGGTAAAAGCAGGCAGGGTGTGTTGCTCAGACTGCGGATCTCCTGTTCAAAGCCCAGTACTATGGGGGGCAGGGGGGACCAGCTGAGTGCAGCCAGGGCTCAGAGGTGCTGCTGTACACAAGTCAGAGTAGAAAGAGGACAAAGCCAGAGGCACACGGCAGAAAGCCAGAGGAGCCGGCCTCTGGGAAGTCCAGGCAGCTTCTTGGCGTATTCCTTGCGTTTCTGACCAACCCATCACACAGCGTGCTGAAACTCCTGCCTCGGCCCCCAAGGGTCTCATTCCCCGCCTTCCTTCCTTCAGTTTCCACATCTCTTTTCCCAGCACAACAGTCAGCAAGCCAAGCTCCGGTCACATTCTTAGCACTGCTGTGGACGTAGGTCTGGGGCTGGGAACATCTTTGCTCTCTCTTCCCGGCCAGGCGACTGTAGCCAAACTGATGGATTACAGGGAGGGGAGAGTGAATTCACTAGCTCCAACTAATGCAACCCAACTTTTCCAGCCTTCCAGGATGTGTTCATTTGATCTGTTGCTCACTTCGCTAAACTTGGAGACACAGAGGACACCCTCCGGGGACCCTCACTGCCTTGGGGAGCATAGGAAGTTGGCAGTGGCACTTCCTGCCATGAATCACGTTTCTGAAGTCTTGCCTGGCCCTTTAACAGCACTGAAAAGCAGGAGAAAACTTCTCTCTATCCCTAAACCTGACAAGCCCAAGTCTCTTTGATCTCTCCTTTACAACTGCGACTGAAGGACTATGGAATTGAGAAGTGTTTGATCAAGACCAAGCAAGATTGGCACCAGTCACCACTGACCGTGGGACAGCTAATAGGGCAGTCACGGGGTTGGCAGGGTCGGGTGGGGAGGCTCTGCGTGCTGGCTGTATGGAGCTGGGCAAAAGCTGGGAAGCATAGCACAGGGCGAAGCTTCCGGCCTCCCGGGCTGCTTCCTCGGTGAGAATGTCCAACACAGGAGTGACGATGGCCAGTCCCACTCTTGGGGAAAAGTGGTCTGAAATGAGATATCCTTGATATCGTAATCAGCAACAAAGGGGCTCAGCACATGTCAGGGCGGTCCCAGGAAGGGAGCTCAGGCTTGGGCCTTCCTTCCCCAGTGCGGGATGTGCGCGTCACGACAGAGCTTCCCTCACTGTCCCTTTCTCAGCACAGCCTCTCGGATGCTTCATTTGGGAGTGGCCCACAAGCCATGCCAGGTGGTAAAGGAAAACAGGGTGATGCTAACTGAACCAGGAACCAAAAAGCCTCTTCTGTAGAACTTTTCTCCCATCGCCCGCTGGTCCTGCATGTCTGAGGTAAGAGTCAGGCCGTGCATCTGTGCCCACAGAGCACGTCTTCCTCACTGTGGGACTGTAGGAAGTCCCAAGAGGAGGAAAAGTAGACAAATATGAAGCAGCCAGTGTCTTTCCCTAGCTGTTTTCTTTAATGAACTTCCCAGGGAAGGACTCTAGAATCTGAGCTCTTCAGAGCGTGGTTACATGATTACCGAGCAACAGCTGCTCACATGTTGGGGTGGGGCTGAGGGTTGGATTTTATCTTGAGCAAACTCAAATTAATGCCTACGAGGAGTATAAAACAAGAATGACTATCATACACCACAACCCACCTCCTTCCCTACTGTAGAAGTATCTGTGGCGACGTGGTGCCAGTTGCCTACCTCACATGTCTCAGAGTATTTTGGTGAATTTGCTACAAAAAAAAAAAAAAAAAAAAAAAATCACCTTCCCTAAGGGGCATTTATTGAATGTCTACTGGACATAGGCCTAAGTTTAAGTTTACAAGAAATTGGGGTTGGAAAGCTATGATAGACTTTTTAAAATCAGAATATATATATATATACATACACACATATACATACATACTTTCTCCAAGCTTCTTTCTCGGGTGTGATGGACTACAGCCTTGGGTAGACAGATCACAAGCTCACGCATTGTCTCACATCAGGGCAGCACAGGAAACACAAGAGAGTCAAGCCTGTACCTGCTGGACACTCCCGCTGAAAGGCTTGAGGAGGCCTGCACTCTTCTTCACGTTGTCGTAATTGGGAACTCCGCCAATAAAAATGTCCGTGTTGCACTTAATCTGGGTGAAGCCTCCCTGCCAAGAGATTAAAACAGCAAATAAATGGGCAACCTTAGATAAATAAGATTATCCAAGATGCTTTTGGTTCCCTGCTGGGGAGCCAAAAAAATACAAAACAAGCTCGAGTCCCATCCCAACAATTAGTCTTCAGACTGGCTTAACTTTCCCATTGTTCACACTGTTCCTTAGGACCTACTTAGGGGTGTGGGTGTATGTGTGTGCATGCCTGCTTGTGTGTGTTTATATATTGATAGTACTGTGAATGGAACCCAGAGTTTCAATAATGCTAAGCAAGTGCTGTACCGCTGAGCTACATCTTGAGCCCATTTTTAGGTTTTATTTTGAGACAAACTCTCACTAAGTTGCTCACACTGGCCTTTGACTTGAGATCACAGCCTGTGGAACAGTTGGGATTACAGGCGCGTACTACTACACCTGACTAGTCTGTGCTGACAAACTGTTAATATCTGAGACTCAGTTTCATCATCTGCAATACAGGAATCATAATAATGTCCACCCCGTGGGTGTGGCAGAATGAGTGCAGCAGACTGCATTACTGTTGGCTGGGGTGCAAAGTTCTTTTGGTAGTGCCATTTCTCCAACAGAGAAGCTCAGGAGAGGCAATGTGATTTGTTTTAGCCAATGACACATAAGCAGAAGTGAAAGAAATTCTTCTGGAAGACCCTTTTCAAGCAAGAATCAGTATCTCCCTCCCCCAGCACTTCCAGCCTGTGTCTTTGATGAAAGAGGCAGCTAATCATTGGCAGACTGGTGGCATGACAGGAATGAGGACTATCATTAACAAATTGTGATTTTTAGCTTTGTGACTCTAGCACAACCTGCCTGGCAGCTGACACCATTTAGTTAGCACTCTGCTTGGAATCAGAAATACGATCAGCATTCAAGTGTGTAGCTACAGTTACAATCAGTAATGTTAACGCTAATGCCTCCGATAGTCTCAGAGAAAGGGAAAGTGTGGTATAGGAGAGGCGGTCCTTGTGATCAAACACAAAGGGCAGAAGAATTCCTAAATTGCCCAATCCTCAGGACTCCCAGTCTCCCTGTTTTAGTGGTTTTAACAGCCCACATTCCAATGGGTGGCTAGACAACAAGCTGTAGTAATAGTCAAGATCTTAAGTGCATTCCAACATGAGCCACAGCAACTCTCATAAGATAACTCACAAAGCTAAATCAAAACTGGAGCTCACTGGGGATGAATACACTTTTGATTTGTGGTAAAAGAAATGCAAAAAGTAGCATTACTTAATTATTTATTTAACAAATATTGTTTGGCACTTACAATGTCCTAGGCACTGTGTTAGATAAAAAATAGTAAGAAAGACTCAGGCCAAACAATACAAAACAACCTCAAGACCCATCCCAACCATTAGTCTTCAGACTGGCTTAACTTTCACATTGTTCCACACTGTTCCTTAGGACCTCCCAGCGAACGGAGGACTACACGGGTGAGGAACAGAGACAAGTCCATGGGCAGGTGGGATCAGCACAATGAAGACCGCACAGGTTCTCATGGATGCATCTGGGATTCAGGAATGACCCTTGCCCTATCCTCAACACAGACAATTAAGGCGGCAGTCAAGGAAGAGATGGAATTGTAGAAACTGGAAGAAATCAGGGCTTGGAGGGTATGGATAGGGCAGAGGCAAGGACAAACCAGATCATTCAAGGCCTTAGAACCCATGGCAAGAGTTTAAAATTTACCTAAAAGACAACGAGTTCTAAGCAGGAGAGGAGGAGATATCTTTTTAAGGAAGATATGGGTCAGAGGGAGAAGAATGGATGTGGAGTCACCTTAAGAGCGGAGACGAGTAGACAGAGATCACACAGGAGGATGCTCTGTGAGCCTTGGGGAGCACTCACAGGGATAGAGGCCAGCCACGTGGACTAGGGAAATTCTGATTATATTAATAGCCTAACTCACTTTGGTAAGTAATCTTCTGCAGTTTTGAGGGTCCTTACATAATAAGCATTCCCGTGTTTAGCAAAAGTGCTTGCAGGAATTCTTATGAGCCAATAAAACAGGGAAACAGGCAGAACTGTCACCATAAACCCACAGAAACCTGTCCTTTCTTTTTGCTCTTACCCCAGAGTTAAAACTAAAGGTTAAGGAGGTTTCAGAACAGCAAGATACTCTCAAAGGAATCTGGGCTGTGGTTGTATCCAGAGAACAGGGTGCGACTTGGCTCCCCTCAGCGAGGATTCTATGAGGTCCTTGCAATGATCATTATGAGTCCTGCACAGTGGGACTCAACTCCAGGTTCTTAGAATTTCTCAGTGTCATTGCTGACCAGTCTGGGGGCAGGCTTGCCCTGCCAAAGGCTCTAAGTTCTGTAGCTCCAGGATTAGCCCCTTAACGTATACTGTAGCTCCTGCTCATCTGTCTACAGGCTCTAAGGCCACTGGTTCTGTACCATGCTTTGAGCATAGTGTGGAAAGGAGGGGAGTAGAATGTTTTGTGGGGAGGGAGCTGCCTAGGGTTCCTCTCATTGAAGTCAAACATTGCTCTTCTACCCCTTGTTCAGCCTTAACAAGACTCCCCTTCAAAACACTTGCCAGAGCAACCCCTTTCTTGTTTTTTACATAGCTTTCTGGGTAGGCAGTGACTCCAGCTAGCTCCAACCATGCATATACAGTTTTAAAAGCCAAGAGGGAGAACATTTACTCTACCATATTGGTTTTATGATCATTTGCCAACATGGTGGTAAGAGACGCTGAAGTGTGGTTTTTATCATTCATTGTATTGTCTCTTAGATTCTAGTTCCTGACTCATTCCTAATTTAAAATGAAAGACTATAGTAACCCTGAAATTGACAAATATTCCCACCCTGAGATTTAGTCCCATATGACTGTAAGCCAACAGACAGCTAGACTTCTAGATTGTTCTAAACTGTTAGGATATTTGAACTATCCTAGGAGTGACTCCTGTTCTTCCTGTAAAATCCATTTTCCTGCATCCATCTCCTTTTCTCCCTACTTCTCCCTCTCTCTCTTCCTTCATTCCCTCTCTCCTTCCATTTACAAATATATAGAGAGCATTATCTATGTGTGAAGGGAGCTCACCCCTTAAAGAAGAACCAAGCTTGGGAGTCTTCTCATTCTCAAGGAGGCCCTTGGCTCTGATAGGCCATTCTACTACTGTCATTCTCAAGCTTGGTTTCTGGACATACATGTCCTTTTTTTTGTCCTAAAACAGTATCACTTTCCCCAGCAAAAGTCTCCTTTCTTTTTCTTTTATTATTTATTTATTTGCCAATCCACATGCTTATCAAGACACCCAGATTTGCCACTTCCCTCTTTAAGTCTTGCTTTGCCCAGAATGAAGACTGCTGTGAACCAATGTCCGGGCAAATTCAAAATTCTCCCTGTTTTTAAGAGACTGCAATTTTTGTATATGTACAAAATCCTATTAAGTTGTATTTAAAGCAAACTCCCTCACTACATCTTTAAAATGTCATTTTTATGTGGATAGAAACTTAGGGATGAAATCATGGAGAAAAGTTACTCCAGCAGAAATTCTGTGCCTTTGAGTCTGTAATAGTATACTATCCACTACTACTACTACTACTACTACTACTACTACTACTACTACTACTAATAATAATAATAATAATAATAAAAAGAAGAAGAAGAAGAGGAAGAAGCAGAAGAAGAAGAAGAAGCAGAAGCAGAAGCAGCAGCAGCAGCAGCAAAGAAAAATAAAGGCTAAATAGTGCTGACCATATGTTAGGTACTGGTGCTATATAACAATCTATCAATCTATCTATATCTATCCATCTATCTATCATCTATCTCTATTGATATCAAGAAACTAGCGAGATGAGAAAAAGCAAATGAAGGAGGTCCGGTAACTCTCATGAGCTCACACCACTGGTAAGTAATGGAATTAGACTGAATTTCAGGTGTCTGGTTGTTCAGTCGGTTACGGTGAGACACGTCACCCTTGCACAACTGGCCCTACCTCAAAGTCTGTGTTCTTACTTGTCAATACTACATTAAACTGCTGATAAGAACAAGGGTGGAAGTTGGGGATAAAAGGGGTTGAAGGCGATTTCTTAAATTCACGCTTATTAGCTAACTTAATCTTTACAACAACTCTATGCATCAGTACTGTAATAATTCCCATTTATAATTACAAAATAGAAAAGCAATTATCCTGGCCCTAAAATCCACATGCTTAAACACGACACTGCACTACTTTTCTACCAAGATTTGTGGAGAATAGCAACCTGGTTCACACTAACTGACAAGGGAAAAGGTGTGTTCTTACCTGTGCCATTCCTTCTACCACCTTCTGCTTATCCACTTGTAAGATGCCACTCTTCGCTGTGCGAGATACACGCAGCTCATGCCACTGGCCAAGTGTGAGAGGATCTTCACTCCTGTGGAAGGAAGATGTGATGTTAACTTTGTGTCCTCTTGATCTAGCTAACTAAACATTTCTATGTCCGTGAGGATGTTTCTAGAAGACACTAGCATTTAAATTAGTAGACCGAGTAAAGAGGATGGCGCTCGTCAACGTCTGTTGTGGGCTTCAGTAGAACAAAAAGATGAAAAATATAAATCTATTCTTTCCTCTTGAGCTGGAAAATCCATTTCCTTTTGCCTTTGGACACTAGTGTTCCTAATTCTTGGGTCTTCAGACATAGACCAGAACTTATAGCATCAGCCCCCTGATGCTTGGCTTTGCAGACTCAGATTGGAAATTACATTATGATTTCTCCTGGTCCTCAGGCCTGTGGGTTAGTACATACTATGCCACTGACTTCTAGTCTCCCACTTTGTAGATAGCAGGCTGTGGGACTTCTCAGACTTCACAACCAAGTGAGTCAATCAATCCCAAAAGGTAAATCTTTTTCTATATATCCTTGATTCTGTTTTTCTGAAGAATCTTAACTTCAGATGGAAACTTAACATGAGTTAGTATGTTACAGATGGTTTTCATCACTCTAACTATGTCAACACTGATACCAACCTCAGGTGCCTCAATCCATCTGGCAACAACAACAAAAAGAAATTTCCCTAGTAACAATAATGGTATGAACTTTTATTTATTGAAACCACTTATGGTAGGAACATTGCATTTA
Source organism: Ctenodactylus gundi (assembly GCA_004027205.1). Classification (NCBI taxonomy): domain Eukaryota; kingdom Metazoa; phylum Chordata; class Mammalia; order Rodentia; family Ctenodactylidae; genus Ctenodactylus; species Ctenodactylus gundi. Next base: position 119,885 of record PVKB01004393.1, on the reverse strand, counting down.
TTATTTTTTCTTACAGGAGTCTGAAATGTAGGTACAATGAGTCTGGTTTTTGACGTGAAGGCAAAAATATGATAATAACTGTGCATAAACTTGGTAAAGAGAAGAATTATACAAGCTATGACGCAAAAAACAGATTCCTTGGTGTGCCGATACCCACAATATTCTCTGAAATGCATCAAAAAATAAGGATGGCTAGATGGATGAATGCTTTTAAGGACAGAGAAATAATATGATAAAGAAAATGGCAAAATATTAACTACAGCCACAGATGGCATGTAAATGAATGTTTACAAATCTTTTAACATTTTTATATTTGAAAAATTTCCCGACTAACTACCAGGAGAGATGATATAATTTGAATGTGTCTTCCAAACTTCATGAATTTCAAAGTTAATCCCCAATGCACCAGTGCTGAGATAGGACCTTCCAGAGGCAGTTAGATTATGAGGGCTTGGCCTTTACGAATGGGTTAAAAACATTTTCATTGTAATAGATTAATAATTGTGGGAGTGAGTTTTTAATAAAATAAGATTAAGCTCCATTTATCTCTCCCACTCGTAGTCATACACTCCCTTGCCCCTGTGCCTTTGGCTGTAGGGGTGAAGAAGGAAGAAGGCCTTCTTCGGATGCCAGCCTCTTAATCTTAGACTTCCCAGCCTCCAGAACTGTGAGCAATGTAAATATCTGTTCTTTATAAATTACTCTGTATTAGGAATTCTGTTTCAGCAGAACGAAATAAACTAACACAAGGAGAAACCAATTTCATTTTCTCTTACATTGTAAAAAAGGATTGAGTTACTTTAAAAGCTCTATTGTTAAGCCAGAGTGGAAAAGCTTGAAGTTCAATATAATGATTTTTATCCAAGTTTTCCACATTACTTTTCATAGTGAGGTGTATAGAAGGAGTATCCTTATAGCATTTGTATTTCTAACAATACCCAGTTCTTGGCCTTTACTAAACTTTCTAGTTTTTTTTGTTTGTTTGTTTTTTTAGTCCTGGATCATCTTTAGACAACCACGAGGAATACCAATGGGCACAATTACTGAAGGGTCACCACCCCCTCATTTAATTCCTTTGCTCAGGCGAATGCTTTTGTGATTTGTCCTTAGCAATTAGAATTTAATCACCTTGGCTAAATCAATATGCAATAAAGAAACAAGCAGTCCTTTTTTAAGTGGTCTATTTCCATAATAACTAAGCACTATCGTCATGTTCTCGTCTTGCAGAGGTCACTTCCTGTCAATATGCTACCTTCTTCTCACCACTATTGTTGATCACAGCCATGAAGAGCTTATTCCAGTTGTCTCAATTTTGGAATCAGGTCCGCAACAACTGTGACCACCTTATCCTTTTCCTAAAGTTAAAATGACTTGTCCAATTCCACAACTTCATGCAGTTCAGGCTATCAGTGAATTTTCTTTATTAAGTAGGAAGGCTTTGCAATGATTTCCAAAATAAATCCCTTGCTTGGGTCCCAAAGACTCCTGGAACATCAATATGGATCACTGTTGCCGGGTCACACTGAGCAGAGGAGACAAGGGGGCAGATGGTGGAAGTTCCTCAGAAACTCTTGCTTTATTTTTGTCTTAGTACTAAAAAATTATTTTTTCAATAGTCTTTCCCGAAGAGAAGGAAAATGGCAACTTAACGTTAAAAAATTAAAGTACCTCTTGTTAAAATCAGGCATGAAGTTATAGGAGATAAAAATGCTGGACTTCTCAGAGTTAGTATGCCTGTGACTTCTCAGCTGGGTCTGCCACTAGAGGCAGGTAGAGGACAATCTGTCCAGGAGGAGGAGTGCTGAGCCCCTGACTTCCCCCAGCTCTTTCTGGCTACTCCTTATCCAGAAAAGCCATTTAAAGTACAAGGCAATAGTCAAGGTGTCTTCCTTTCTCAACTTGACTGAGAGTTCTAAGTGAATTGCTTAGGTTGTTTTGCATAATCATATGTAAATTGAGTCAATTAAATACCCACCAATGTTGTCTTGAGATAGAGGATGTTTTCACATAACCAGAGGTACAAAAATGTTAGCCCATTCCCCAAGGTGGGAGGTGTCACTGATGCGTAGGAATTCAGCCACAAGGACAAACACAAACCATCCTTTTTAAGAATTGCTGGAACTTAATGCAGACAGCATTTCCCATCAGCCATGAAAAATGATCGGCAGTTAAGGGCAACGCATGACGACGGTAACATCTCACCCACACACGCTTTCTAAAAATGACAGGCTAGCAATATGAATAGTGATTGAAAACAGCCCGCAATTTCCTTAAAACAACATCAGCCTAACTGATAGCCTGTTGCAGGGCACCATTAAGCAAAACATCCTAGTGAGTTTCAAAGGCGAAGAATTAGACAGATGTAGGAACAAGAAGAATGTCTGCATTAGGTGAGTGGCCCTGAGGCTTGAAGGTTAAAACTACCATGATAGGAGCGCAATAACAAGCAGACATAAACAAATAAGAAAAATATCTGCATCTACCAACTGTAGGCTCCAAGGGAGTCAAGAAGACACTGACTCACTACACAGGAATCGATCCACCAAGTAATTTAATAGCACAGGCTAGACAACAGGAGGAAAGTTTTGACTATTGAGACCAATTTTGTAAATACCTTCAAATCCTTTAGAAGCACTCATTTACCACCACGTTGTTAAAACCCTTCTTGAGTTCACTGGTTGAGAAATGTGTTTGTGCATTGCTGATGGCTTAGTGTCCTTCATATAAAGAACAGTAAGACACTTGCCAAATCACTAGTTACTAGTCACTGAAGAAACCATTCAAGAACAAAGATAAAATTTAAAACAAAGTCATGAAGAACGTTTCTGTTCATGGAATATCTGTGGCTCACTGACATAGATTTGTTGGGCACCCACCATGTGACATTCTGGGTAAGGGGCTGATTAGTTACAATTCATCAAAGTCTGATGATGGCACTGCGTGACCTCTGGGGGAAATGGAGGCACCCCCTTTCTGTCTTGGAAGCAAGCCTCCATTTTCCATAGAGAAGAATTCTACCTGTTAGGTTGTTATCTGGGCAAAGGAACCCTCAAAGGAAGGAGTACGCAATCTATGGGAATCTTGTCGTCTTCAGGAAGCAGAACGCATGTCCAAAGATAAAGCTGTAGGGGACACAGGAAGAGTACCAAATGGTGGGTGGCAAGTTGGTCTTTCTCCACTGTGGCTACTGTTTGGCATGTGAGAAGCAGAGATTGCAGAAGGTCCAGCCCTCACCTGAGAATTCCAGTCCCAGAGCCACAGTCGAAGCGGAACTCCACATGGCCTCCTGCCATGTTGATAGACAGGAAGTCCTTGCTGCCTGTGTCGTAGCTGTACAGGAGGACACCATCTCCGGAGTCGGGTCGAAATGTGATCTCGAACTCCGTGAAGGAGAGATAATGCTGGGGCTCCAGGGGCCAGGGCGTGGCAGCATAGGATCGCAGAGACTCTCTGAACTGAGGCATGGTCAAGGTGAAAGCTGAAGACACAACAAGATGTTAGAAAGGCGGTAGGCTGAGACTGGCTGGCTGTGCACCCAGAACTGTGCGATCGGCCTCCTGGGCACGGACCTACACCACATCGCCCAGCTGCCCTGAAGTCAGGACGGCGGTGTGAATGAATTCTGGCAAGTGGATGGGAGGAAGAAGATCACCACCACCTCGGGGCTGGTCCCTAAGACTTCCCGCTGGCCTGCCTGCTCTCATCCTCCCACATGTGGCTGGATGCAAGAACCAGTGGAGGACGGTGAAGCCCCAGAATAGCCACGAGATGGCAGGGACATATTTTCCCCAATGACTGTCTGCATGTTCCTGAGTCACTGCATGGAGCAGTACCCCCTCCCTCCACCAGCACCGCTGACCTGCAAAAATGTGCATTATGAACAAGGCTCAGCCTTTCTGGTATGTAGCAGCATGGCTGGCTCGGATTCACACAGGAATCATAATGTTTAAAAAAAATGTCCTCAGTATGGTATGTTAGGTCCAAACCTAAATTACTCCTGGAGTAATTTGATTATCTTTGTGGCCCTAGCCCCAGCTTTGTCTCGGTTTTGTTTTCAATTTTGGAATTCTAGAAAAATTAAAGCATACTTAAGTATGGCTTTCTAAAATCTTTAAAATTTTTACTTTTGTGTATTGGCATGCATGTGCATGTATTTGTGTGTACGTTTGCATTACATACATATAGGTACATTGATGCATGTCCATGTATTTATATTTACATAATGTGTATATAGTAGTGAGGAAATTATTGCTAACTCGTCAAAGAATGCTACAAAGAAGAAAAAAATAAGACTACTTTGTCCTATTACATTTTTAATTTCTGGGTACACTTTCATAATCTTTTCTCTCTTCCAGGTATTATAAAGACCATAAGCTTTCAATGCTTTGAATTCAGTGCAGTACAAACAACACAAAATGAGGTTTTCCAGAAGATCCCAGAGGGCCCAGAAGCATCCACACATGTTCAGTATCTTAGAAAGAACATACTTTCTGTTGGTTTGCCTTTCAGGCACTTTGAGACACTTCCATCCCTCCCAACCTCCACAGCAACGTTGAACCCATGAGAATATATGGAACTTTAGCAACAGGGCATCAATAAAAGGTTGTGTCCATCTAATTAACACCCATAGAAACCACAGTCAACTTGCTTCTCACCATCCTCACAGTGTCGACCTCTGAACCCAAGTGGACACAGGCAGATGTAGGAGTCAGCTTTGACGGCTGTACAGGTGCCACCATTGACACATGAGGCTTCATCACAGATTCCACTGCTACATTCTCCTGATCACAGAACAAAAATGACAAAGCCAGGTCTTGAGCGTGCCCCTCCAACACAATGGTGCCACCACACTAACAGCTTATAGCTCTGAGCACACACAATGTGGTCCCCACTGCTGCCAGGAGACATCTCTGCACAACTGCAAACCAACTGTTAGGGGAAAATGGAACCTGCTCAGCATTTTAATTTATTTTTAGCTTGTCCTTTATGAAGAGTCATGGAGACTTTTCCAAACATAAATCAAAAACAAACTGTGGACAAGTTTATGACTAGTGAGCCAGTGAAGGGGATGATTGATCTGTTTCTGCTCTGGTATTCTGGCAAGAGTGGGTTTCAGTCCCTCCTTCATCAACATGGTGTTTATGTTAAAAGCATTCTAATTTGTGTGACCTCAATTAGCTTAAGTGCTGCTGTGTTAGTGAGTTCAGAGTTGAGACAAGCAAGGTAAGCCCTGAAGGAGTTCAGCAGCCATGTCTAAGCTCCTTACTTCACCTTAGTGAGTGACTCTCTGTCTGGGGCAGGGGGAGGGCTCCATAATGCCACAGCATGTTGGCTCTAGAACCCTATTTCTATTTCCGAAGTCATGACATTGCCAGGAAAAGGAAGGTGTCAGCAGTCAAAAGTGCTGAAAGATTTAACATTACACGGATCCTTTCTCCTCAGTGGATTTATCAGAAAATTCCACCAAGTCAAATGATCTTTGTTATTGTTAAGATCATCAGATGAAATGAAAACAAATGGACATTTCCTGAGCTGCCTTTCTTCTGCTTCTTGGATTTTCTTTTTTTAATGTGTGAGAAATTAGCTAAACAACACGACATTGTTATTTTTTAGACAGGGTCCCTCATTTTTCAGTCCAGATTGGTCCTAAACTCATTACTGTAGTCCAGGCTGGCCTTGAACTCACAGTAATCCTCCTGCTTCAGCACCCAGAGTGCTGGGATTATAGGCATATACCGCCATACTCAGTTTATGTAGTGCTGGGGAATTGAACCCAGGGTCTTGAGTTTGCTAAGCAAGCGCTCTAACCACTATGCTATTGTTCCAGCCCCTGGCTCAAAAATCTATAAGCCAGTACTGAACATTTATTTCAGAGCTGGGACAAAAGACAAATGTCTCTGATGGGCTGTGAAGAGTCCAGCTGCGACCACCATTACTTCTCGTCTCCAAGGCTACATCTCCATGAGCAGGGGGCTCCCCCAAACTTCTACTGTGAGACAATAGCTCCCCTTGGCCTGGTTGTGCCACCCTGAGTCTCTTCTTTCCTGCATTGGTTGAATGTCCCCAGGCCTCTCTTTCATGGAAACTCATCAGGCAGGTAGGGCAAAGCTAGGTATTCACTGTGCACACAAGAGTGAAGTGTAGCTTCAGAAGCTGCTAACAAAATTTAAAGAAAGCCCTTCTACACAGCACGTCATCCTAGCTGGAGGGGGCTGGCCTCTGTGAATTCTAGCTGGAGGCCACAGGAAGTTCAGCTTGAAGCGATTATGGACTTTGTTAGCCACTGCACTCAGAACATGTCCCCTGGCATTCATGGTCTCCACAGAGATACCTGCTTTGACCTTAGCCAAATGTTCACAGGCCCTATGCCCCACTTATTTCTGTGGGCTGCAGCTCTTTCTCTGAGGAGAGCTAGTTCCACAGGAAAAGCGAGGTCTTTGGCTCATTTTAGATACACAGGAAAGAAAGGACAAGTTTGCATTGCGGAAACAAGCCAGTGAGTTTACTTGAGGAAAACAGTTCCAGCAGGATTGCTCTTGCCAGGGCATGCAGCATTGGCTAATATAATGGGGTGGGAGAGAGGAAAGAAACCCCAGAGGGTGACAGGGACCAGGAAGGGTGGAGCAGAAGAAACAGAGAAGCCTAGAAAGACCATGGAGAACCAAAGAGACATGGAGAAAGTCTTTCAAGAAATAGGAGAGGAAGGAAAGTTCCAGCTTGATGCCAAGGCTTCTAGCCTGGGAGGCAGGAAGAATGGCTCAAGAGAGAAGAAATGAGGGACAGCAGACAGGAGCAGTGGGGGAGGCATCAATCAGGCTGGGGCTCAATTTAAACATCAGATGACTGTGGAAATGTTCATTGCTGGAGGTCAGCCTTGAAAGAGGAGAGGAAGCTTCTCTGAGTTCTAAGCCAGAGTGGTGGCAGGGCCTACCAAGCTGCCACTGGTTTAAACAGGAGCAGACCTAAGCTAGGAAGAATTTTTAGCTGGAGCGTGGTGTCTGTAAACTTAGAGAGATGAAGTATTATTTTACCTCTTTATTTCCCTACCCTGTTACTAGAATGATGGTAATCTTTATTTTTTATAACTTCTTTTTCCCATCCTTCTTCTTTTGTTTTTGGTACTGAGGATCAAATTTGGGGTCTTGTGTATGCTAAATATGGGCTCCGTCACCAAGCTCCTGTCCCAGCCCTTCCTTTACATGCCAGTGCATAGGGTACACTTTGAATATTAGCAATTCTTGCAGCATATGATCAAGAGAGTTCTTTCCATTTGGTGCAGGTATCTGAAAATATCATTTATGCTTCTTGGTACTGTGAAAATATTTTAGAGCTATCTTTTAATACAATTGTTCCCCACTGTAATATCTATGTATCTATGCCTATCTATGTATCTATCTATGTATGTATTATCTGTCTGTCTGTCTGTCTGTCTTTATTTTTAAGACAAGGACTCCCTAAGTTGCCAAGTTGCCCAGTTGGGCTCAAACTTGTGATCCTCCTGCCTCAGTTTCCCAGGGCTGGAATCCAGGCCTGAACCATGATATCTGGCTAAAAGTAACTTTGGTGGGAATCCTGTTATGGGATGGCTGTTGTGTGGGTTTGTGATAGGTGGTAAAGAGAGAAACATTCGAGAAAAAAAAGACTCCTAAATGGGGGAAAGAAGGTGGAAGCATCGGGTGGAGTATGTTAAGTGGATCGTGAGCCGTGAGTAGCCTAGTTGCGCTTGGCCCAACCTATACCCCAGGCCTGTCTACCTACCTTTTACCCCACCAAGATCTGTCAAATAAATCCATATCTCTGTTACCACCACACCTGGATGAAACCATTATTACCTGCCATAGAGCCTATTGCAATAGCCTCACTACCAGTCGGTTTCTCTGTCAGACTGGCTCTCCCAATGAGCTGTTGAGAGTCAAAGAGACTTTGGAAAACACACACTAGATCATGGTACCCATTTCTCCTTCCTACCTGCATTGGAACAAGCCATTTCGTCTGCTTGGAGTACCCTTGCCTCTCTTATCTACCTCTCAATTCCTACTCTTGCTTCCTCTGAACTTGTTCAGACAAGGCTTTCTCTGACTCCTAGACCATACCAGCCTCATTAGATATTGTTATTGCCCCACCACTTCTGTGTGACACTCACCTCCAATCATCATTTTATATTTAGTTGTATGATCACCTGAATAATTTGGCCTCTCCTAATAGCAGGCACATGAAGGCTCAGCTGCGATCCAGTCTGATTTGTTCATTAGTTTATCTCTAAAAACTTGTATTGTGGCTAGCACTAAGTAGGTGCTCAAAGAGCTAATAAGTCATAGTTAAACCTGTAGCCACTGCTGTTACGGCCTGGACTGTGTACTCCTCATACATACAGTTTGAAGCCTTAACACCTAACACTTGGAAACGGGACCTTGAGGGAGGTGATTAAGAGTGGAGCTCTAATGCAATCTGACATGTCCTCAGAAGAAGAAGGAACCTTGGATATTCAGAAAGACACAGGAGTGTGCACACACAGAGAAAAGACGATGTCAGGACTCTACGAGAAGGCAACCAGCCACCTGCAGGCCAAGTGGGGAGCAAGGGAGGCCTCAGGAAAAACCAACCCCATCATCATCCTAACCTTGGGCTTCCAGCCTCCAAAATCATGAGATATTAAATTTCTAATGTATAAGCAATGAAGCCCATGGTATTTTGTTACACATTCCTAGTAAATGAAGACAGTCACAGAATTAGTCATCTTTGGGAATATATACCAGGTACCTTCTGTGATTAAGTAATTGGCCTTATTGCTTTAAAAACAATCCTAGGGCAGACACGATGTTTGGGTAAGAATTAGAATTTGAGCTTTTCTTCTAAAATAGCGAGCATGGGAAATGTCTTCTCATATTATTGCCTTGTCTTTTCCATTGGCCTTGAAGAGTTGGGTGACAGAGCTAACCTGCTTCTTGTTCTGTCCAGTGAGCCCAGGTGACACAGTCAAGGATTTGGTGTACTATGTTGCTGTCTTATCTTGGTATTTGTATTCAGACTCCCTATACCTATAGGACACCAACACGGGCCCATCTCCTTCCTGGAGTTGTGCACTGACCAGCTTCCCAGGACTGCGGCCCCGCTCACCATCTTGTCTGAGGGATTCCCACACAACCCTCTTGATCCCCCGAGCGGTCACTTACCTACATCGGCTCCACTGAGAGCTTTTCCCAGTGGCCAGGGCCTCATATCAATTCTCTTCCCATTAACAGCAAGCAACTGTACACAGCCATGAAATCCTCGGTTCGTCCCTGTGGCTCTGACCAGCCAGTAAGCACTGGGAGCCCCACCAAGATACAGGGGAGTCCGGAAGGTGATCTTACTGTATTGGCCCTTTAATAAAGAAGGAAACTTTATCTCATTCAACCAACTTAAAAGCCAAAATGCAACAGATTTTGATGAGGGAGGCAATTAAGATGTAGGTTACAGCCTCAGTGTTTCCTTTCATCCATATTTGTCTTTAAATAAGCCATGGCTCTGCTGGAAAATCAAACCCACAGCTACCGTAGAAAATTCAATGAGCTTTTCTAGGGCTGTGCTTCCAGCAGAGATGATTCTGGAAGGCGTGGAAAGGAAGCAAACGAGGTCAGAGCCCAGAGCCACCGACAGGATGCCTGGTATCCAAAAACAACCTCCCTCTTTCCAGTCCTGACACCAATCCACTGTGTAACTTGGATGGGTCACAGGGCCATGCTGTGCCCCCAGAGGTGGCAATACTAATTTTGGGTCTACGTGGGCTAAACTCTACCCTTTCTCTTTCTTAGTCACGTTTATACCATACTCTGCTAGTCACACAGTGAGGGAATAACTGGTAAGCATTGTGTTGCAAAACAAGATGCAATTTTTTACGGCTACAACTTTTTAAAAAGCGTTATTACAGTGAGGTAAGAAGATTTCCAATCTTAGATGGCAATGCATTTTGGATTGTAGGCAAGTAGGCTGAACATTAGGTAGGAAAAATTTAAGGCACCCTTGGTCATGCTTTTTGAAAAATTACAAAAATATCTTATTCATTTGGATTAAATGATAAAAAACAAGATTTGGGAGAAAGGCACATTGCTAGGACTTATAAATATCCAAAGTGGGAGCAACTGACTTGCCATCCATATCCTATGAACATTCGTCTCCAGAAAGTAGAAACCTGAACATTATTTTATCTTCTCTAACGATCAGACAAGGATCCTCTGTACATAGCAGACTGAATCATGAGATGCTATGGAGAGTTTGAGGAGATACTTAGCCCCCAAGCACATGGCTTTCATCATATGGATTAAGTGCTCTCAGCTGATTGTATCAAGAACCTCGGCATTCATTTCTTCTGGATCCCATCCTCACCATTCTGGTCTTGCTGCCTGATCCAAGATCACAGCATGGGCCTGACAACACAGTCCCTTTCTAGAGACTAAGTAGGGTGGCCTGGCTCCTTTGAGATATGCTTCACAGCAGCCCGGGCCAGCAGCCTGGCCTTTACCTTTCTCTGGTGAGGCTGGCTTTGGGTCCCCAGAGCCTGCTCGGTTACCACACAGAGAAATGAAAGCTCCCCGAAGTGTGCATTCCTCCAGGGTCACCCTGTGGGACAACAGACACCCCGGAGTCCCCTGTGGAACCAGGTCTAAGCCACACTCTGAAGAGCTATGCCTGAGATCTCACTGCTGCTGAGTTCTCTTCATCCCTGTCCAACTTCTCTTCTCTCCCTTACCAGCCTCCCCGGAGAGCAGTTTCTTAAAACATCACTTGCATAGGACTCCCTCATCTCAGGTCTGTTTCTGGGGAACCAACCTTAAAATAGAATTCCTGTCTCTCAAGAGAATTTATTAAGCATTCCCCATCTGTGGTCCTGCTTACATGAGCTACTCAACAAGTCCCAATAGAATGAAGGCAAGCTTTAGACTGAATACTCAAAAATGACTTGCTTTTTACAATTAATTCTTTGCTTTAGTTTTTGAGACAGGGTCTCACTCTATAGACCCTGTCGACAGGGCCTACAGATTTTGATGAAGGAGGTGATTAAGACTTAGGTTACAGCCTCAATGTTGGCTGGCCTTAAACTCACAGCAATCCTTCTGCCACGGCTTCCTGAGTGCTGGGATTACAGTTATATGCCACCATGTCTGGCTTATAATTAATTCTTATATTTGTTAAAGTCATAGAATCTTGGGATTAACAAAAATATATGATGTCATATAGCCCAAGCTCCCACTGGTTGTGGCTTCCTTGTGCATCTATATTCAAGGTTTTTATAAGTCAGTTTTGAACACTCTCACCTGTGCCCAGGACAAGAAAGCATTCCCTGAGGGTCTTAGTTCTCCGCACACATTTGTATGATTAGATGAAGCTGTCTTCCTTCACCTTCAGCTCTGGGGGTCCACTGAGTCAGTCCTTCTTCCTCAGAACTCTTCATTTGATTCCACAATGGAAAGCCAACTTCCCTACCTTCCTTTCCTCCCTTCTGAATAAAACAACACTCCTTCAATCACTGAAGGAATTTCAAGTCACCTTCCTATTTGGGTGACGGCCTACAAGCATACTCCAATTTGCCCGTGGCTTTCTCCCAGTGTTATCAGAGAGATGAATGCAATTCCTTCAGAACATTAGAATCATCAACAATATCACAGGAAGTATCACATACCAGAACAGAAAAAAAGATTGTCACTTACTCTTTCCTAGATGCCATGCCTCTATTTTTTAGCTTGTTGTTGTTACCATATGTCCCTGTTAGTCAATCTTTTTTATTGAATTTCTTTGTTCTCATGTGTTGCTTTTATGACAGTTTCTTCCTCTCATCTTTATGTTAGTATCTGGGACTCAAATATGAAGTCTCTTTGTTCCTATCAAAATTCACCTAATGCTTCTCCTGTTGTTCTTGCATTGAGTTGACCCTGTTCTTCCTTCATTTTCTTCTCTAGCAAAATGGGAACAAGTAAACTCTTTGAATTCACTTCGCTAGGTTTGGATTCTCATTCCTTTGGAACTGTCAGGGCCCGAATTAATGAGATTTCTTTTCTTTTTTCTTTTTGATGATCAAGGCATGACCCTCCACATAACATGTCTGGCCAAAAAAAGAAGTGAGCCTGGGCAGAAGAGAAGTTAGATATATACACCAAGGCATTCTTGGTCCCTTTTCCTCAGAGAATATACACACTTGCCTGACTATAATTACGGGCTCGGTGCCTTGGCAGGTTGCTAATCTAAACTGCTTATTCTAAACATAGTCCTAAAGTTACTCGGGGCATAGCAAATATAGCACTATTGAGGCGATTTGCTGAGTAGCCCGACAGTTAAACCATTTTCCCACTCCCAACAGTGAGGGTCCCTTCCCAAATGTAGATGAACAGATCGCTCCTGCATAGTGAACCAAGTGAGTCTTTTGAGGCTATTTTCAAACGCCACAGAATTGACACATTCCTGCCTTGAAAGCAAGTTTGACACTAACAATGGTTTTGTTCTGAGACAGGCCTTCCTCAGCCTGATGTCAGGATTTGATGTCATTAAGGAAGAAGAACATGATCTGGGGCCCCCAACAACAATAATACTGGTTAGTTCAAGGCCCTCGCCAGCCAACATGGGGTTGGCATGTGTCTGAAAGCCCACGTGGAGGAGCAAGATGGGGCAGGACCACAGCAGAGCTCAGCTATGTGGCCCCTGAAACCCACCCAGACTCTACCTTGGCTCTCTTCGGTGAGCCTCTCTGGGGATGCGAATGGTGGGTAGGGGTGGGCACAGCAGGATCTGAGCTCCCACTCACCTGGGACTGGCCTGCCACAGGGGTGCCGTTGTTCAGCTGCAGAAGCCCATTCAGCCCATCTCTGTAGAGTGTGACCGTATGCCACGCACCTAGTTTGATTTTGGTCTCACTTATGATGATGGCAATCCCCGTCCCACAGTTAAACCTGCAAGGGAAGAAAAAGGGAGAGAAGATTCTAGAGTCAACCAGCTCAATATGTTTTCAGACTCCACAGACATTATTACTTCTAGAATAATGGATTCTTTCAGAGTCAGTTCATTCAGCTGTGTTTATGAACATCAAATGCTGCCTAAATCTGTACAAAGACAAGCCAGATGTCTCTTCCTTCAGATGCTCCTGTTCTGTTTCCTCTGGCAGCTCCTTCCTCTGATTGGGTAAACTTCCAGGGAGAGCCCTTCGTAGCCTGACCACCTCTGGCTCAGAAGACCATGGACAGCTAAGACCCTCTGTCTCTTTCCCCGAGACTCCCAGATGCTTAAAGCAGATTTGAAGAGCAGACAATGGAACCTGAATCACTATTCCCAGGAATTTCTCTGGGGACTTTCCCCAGCTTTCCCATGACGACCTACGATATTAATAAGATGTAACAATCCAAGTCTTCCCACCTGTTTTGGCTCACAGGCCAGCCTGGCCATCTGCTTTTGGCTGTGCCCGCATACAGGTGGCTTCATAAGAAGCTCTGGCTTGAGGCCAAGTACGGGACGAGGAGAATCACGCTCAGAAGACTGCATTCACTTTGTTGTTTTCCAAACTCCTTATGGCCCAGGGATGCCCAATGGTCACTATGCCTGATAGGCAGAATTTTGTTCCTTTCTAGTCAACTTCTAAACAGCCATCATGCCACTTTTACATATATCCTGAAATAACTCCTTGAGAAAGAGGTATGAAGTATATTGAATGTTGTCTTTATGGGATTTGTGTTATCCGCAGCCCATGTGTCCTGGCCTCCTTTCTCCCCAGGACTCTCAGGAGAGCTGGATGGGCAGAAAGCTTATCTTATCTTCTGAAGGAAACATCAGAATCACTTGAAATGAGTCGTGAAGCCAAAGAGTTTCTTCTGCCTACAAGTGCCAGTGTTACGGAGTGTCCACACCATCCAGGAGGTGAGAGCCCTTGTTCCAGTCCTAGGGCTACCATCATACTTACAGGAATCAAATCATTTAGCAAGGGAGAGAGGCCCTCTTTATAGCCCACATGGGATGCTCAAAAGTTTTTCCAACTTAATCAAAAGCACTTTATTGCCAAAATAATTAACAAAGAAAATGAGAGTTGGTGCTTATTGGGTATTTGTCGGGGGCAGGCACTACTATAAACATTTAAACACACAATCTCACTTAATTCTCTCCATAACCACAGAAGGCAATGCAGGCTTGGAGAGGCGACACTATTTGCTGAAGCCGGGAATTAGTACTATCAGGATTTTAGTGATGTTTCATGGGGAAGGACGAGACTGATGCTCACTGGTCATCCATAGATGTGTACTATCTAAACCTCTCACCCTCTCACAAAACTTTGCCCCCAGATCTGATGACCACACAGAAGCTAAGAGTGGCTTCTGAAGCGTGTTGGGGGAGAAAGGATCACGGTAGAGAAGGCAAGTCAAAGAGTTCACCACAGCCCTAGGAAATATGGAGATGTGGCTTGGGCCTCTTTGATACCCAGTGGCTATGGTCTCCTCCTTCCCTTCCATGGCTGTCAGCCTTATTTTCCACAAGGAGACCAGGAAGGTGCCATACTTCTGCCCACCACACCCTCTCCAGCTCCAGAAGGGAAAGGACTTTTGCCTGAGCTTCGTGTTGCATCCCACTGTGGGCCATCAGCTGTAGAGTGGACAGACCTCTCTACCATCCAAGCCTCAAAGTTTACGCACCATCCTAATACTCCAGTGTTTAGGAAACTGATCCTCACTCATCTTCCTCCTGCCCTCCCCTTAGGTACTGGCCTAGTTTGCATCCACACTATAAAGATGTAAATATAATGCAGACTAGACTTTTTAAAATCTGGGGGCTTTTTGGCAGGCGTTACCTGAACTGGAGCGAGCGCCGGATGAGCGCCAGGGACATGAAGTCGCCCCTGCCGTGCTCATTCTCCCCGCAGTAGAGCAGCAAGCCATCCTCTGCCTCTGCCTGTTGTCAGACAAACAAAAGCCACAGGAACAATCATCACCTCCTCTGCCACAAAGTGCCAGCTGGAAACACTCATGAATAGGTCACTCCAGCATGTTCTTCTGCGGCCCTACTTACAAAGCAATGAGCGCGTGGCCTCCAATGAATTCCCAGGTACCAGTTCATTTTTATTAGGCACATGGCAGCAAGATAAACAGTGTGAGGGATGGCAGAGAGGGGAGAGGAAGGGAGGTTCCCCTGTGACCTGCTCTGTACTTGGCTCTGAGGCTCCACCTGCAGAGCCTCCAGAAAGCCCTAAGTGCAGAGCTGTGGTCACAGAGAGCCCATTGCGTGTGCTCATAACCTCTGTTCTCTCCAAAGAGCATTCTATTTTTTCCTCTATACTTTTGATTATCCCTCCTTCTCTCTGGGGGAGGCAGTAAATTTGCTTCCTTTGTTCTGTCAGGAGAGCAGGGCAATAAAAAAACCCAGCTGACGGATGCTGACTGTGAGGCACAGGCGGCTCATCTCCTGGACACTCAGCGTGGTGGCCATGACCTCAGGGGGAACTTTGTTTTCAAACATCCAAAACCTTTAGTGTTTTTGAAAATACCAGACATGGTCACTTTATGCTAAAGTCACTGGCTGAATTCTGATCTGCCGCTGATTCAGGACACAGCAGCTGGGCTCTCGGGATGTGCAGTGGGTGTGGACAGCAGTCTCCACGGGTTCAGTTCCAGCCACTGAGATGAATACAGGCACTGGGGCTCCCTTTGTAAGGAATCTTGGGATGGAGGATGCATTGTTACTTCTGAAATCCCGGCTCAGGCAGAATCAGTACTATGGACAGCATTGCTGGGAATCCTATGTTCTCCCTGGAAGCCTTTGGGCCAGTCATGTCCATCACTTAGCAACACACAAAACCCACCCTCCTTTCACTGGTGCACGTGGATATGGCAAAGGGGCTCAGTGCTCCTGTTGTGTCTTGAGGACGGGTTTAAGGACAGGCTCTGTGCCACATTAATCTTTACTCCTGCTGAGTCCTCTCCTCCAGTCCCCCTCCTTTTCAATGTGTTACGCCGTCCAATAAGCACTCAGTAATGCACTAATCTCTCTTACCCTAAATTCCAGAGTAATTTGAAATGCCTGGTAGGAGTTTTTCAGAGGCTCAAAGGTGACGTAGGAGTGGCCAAAGAACTGAGGATACTGTATAAGGATATCTGGAAAGAAAGAAGAAAGCAAGAACAAGTGCTATTTTTCACTTATGCAGAAGCAAAAATACATATCATTGCTTACATGTTCTCAAGTGAAAACTTTTGCTAACCTATAAAACTTCACTTACTATCTTTCTTTCTCTACCTGTGTGTGTGTGTGTGTGTGTGTGTGTGTGTGTGTGTGTTTTAGTAATAGGGATTGAACCCAGGGCCTTTACATTGAACGACATCTCCAGCCCATTATTCATTATACTTTCATTTGGGAAGATTAATACTTGCTTCCCTAAAAACGTATCAGTGGCTTTACAGCCACTCCTACTCCAGCTAAACAAGGGCTGATCAAAAATACAGTGTTTTAAATAAAGAAAAAAATACAGTAAAACACACAATGCCATTGATCTTCCTCAAAATAGTGAAGTCCTCCTTCCTGTGCTTATCAAGTATAATAGAACATAATACGATGACCATGGCCACTCAGCAACATCCAACAGGAATGCGGGCCCCTGGCGGTGTCTTCACCCACTTTATTCACCAGATCTGGCACCATAGGACTTGTGGCTCTTCCCAAAGTCAAAAGACCATGAAAGACAATTTT
Source organism: Ctenodactylus gundi (assembly GCA_004027205.1). Taxonomy (NCBI): domain Eukaryota; kingdom Metazoa; phylum Chordata; class Mammalia; order Rodentia; family Ctenodactylidae; genus Ctenodactylus; species Ctenodactylus gundi. The sequence continues at coordinate 103,196 of PVKB01004393.1, read as the reverse complement.
GTTTGTCTCAGTTTAGGACATCAAGGCAGCCACACAGCCCAACTAAAGACACTCATGAAAAAAAAAAAAAATCTTCCGTAAGTGCCTCAGAAAGTAGCAAGAACTATGGAATAAATATGTTTGAAGGGAGAAGGAGCATTTTGGGAAGAATTAATTATCATGTGTCACTACTGACAATGTGTAATGATTTTTTTTTACATTTAAGCACTAACTGTATTTTCTGATGATAACGCATATATTTTTGTAATGCCTCATGGCTCAACTGTTGTCTTTCTTCACTTTAAGGCACATATTCAGTCTAACACCTTTTGCTAGCAACATGACAGTCATGGGGCCCCTTTCCTTGAGGTGCTAAAACAATTCAGCAATTGCTGCTCCAACAATGGGTTTGACATCTGACACACATGGAAATAGGGCTGCTACCCAGTTAGCAGCAATGGAAGTTGCTTCCCAACTGGCCTCAGATAGCTAATTTAGTGACCAGCAGATGGAGGGAAAGGCCTCTCTTACAAAAGGGACAAGAAGAAACTACATTTGAGCCACAAAACTGCCCTCGGGCTCTCACAGGACCCACCTAGCACCGCAGTCTTCCCTCTCTGGACAGCCTACCTTCTGAGCAGCTCTCACCACCTTTGCCCAGGCTGCAGTGGCACCGCGAGCCGCCCCAGGTGTAGTCATTGGCACAGAAGCTGTCGGCAGAGCACAGAGTCTCATCACAAGACACGTCAAAGAGCCTAGACATGATGGCGACCCCATTCTTCCCCTTCCGCTGGGCCGGAGTGGGCTGGACAGCCACTGTGGTCACAGGGACAGGTGCTGAGGAAGTGGAGGTAGGCTTAGAAATGGTCTTGGGGTTGGATGATGGCTTCTTGCTTCCCACCAAAAATTTCCTATGCCCTCCTTTGGTAGCAGGAAGGGGTTTAACCTGAAGCCAGACAAAACAGAAGAGGTCAGCATAAAAACACAGCATAAAGATAGACTGCCATGTTTGATGTTGTAGTCCCACACTTGCAAAAGCCATCACTGTGGATACTTCCCCAAGCCCTGAGATGTGAACGGGACAGAAGCAGGACCCCAGTTTATGAATGAAGAGTTCAAGACTCTGGAATTTCAGGCACATTGCCCTGCACTATTCAGAAAATCACTAGGAAAGCTGACACGATATGATTTATTCTTACTGCATTTGTATAATGATGCATTACTGTGTCACAGAATTATTCATCTTCTTATAATACCTGGTTTTACAAAATTTCATTGATGGGAAATCTAAATATGTCTTTATCAGCTTGTGAAGTCTGCAGAGAGGAGGAGTGCCTTTAAAATACCTGCTCGGTTGGGCTTCACTACTACTAACTTAGGGTCCCCTTGAGCCACAGCGTCAGGAGAAACAAACATATGTTAAAAGCAGAGATAAATTTCATTTTTAAGTAAAATATTCACAGTCTAGTGGTTAAATTGCCCTGTTCAGCAAGAAAATAAAGTCTCTGGGTTTTAAGAGCAAAGAGTATTGCTACCTCCTCAAAGGAAACGTCCAGATCTAGGTCATCTTCAACTCCATCATCATCCTCACCAGCTCCCGTGTCAGTGACATAACGAGGTCCAAAGTGGCCACTTCCGGCTTCTGCAGGGCCTGCACAAAGAAGAAAATCACACTGTCACCTTATACACCTCCCCTCCTCTTCCTTCCTTCCTTCCTTCCTTTCTTTCTTTCTTTCTTTCTTTTTTTCTTTCTTTCTTTGTTTCTTTCTTTCTTTCTTCCTTTGTTTTTGTATTGAGAGGATTTTGAACCCAAGGCCTTCGTGCTGAGCTATGTTCTTAGCCCTTTATTTATTTTTTGAGACAAGATCTTCGTAAGTCATTCTAAATGACCTCAAACTTGTGAGCCTCCTATATCAGCCTCCTAGAGCACTGGCATCATAGGCATGTGCCACCTTGGCCTGTTTCCTTTTTCTTTTATCCTGACAAAGTCACGTACAAAGCTTTGCACAGACTGGAAACACTTAAGGAATTCAGCAAAGAGAAGGAAACATCAATGGCCAAAAAACAGGAAAAATCGTTCCTCTCATAAGTAAATGAGAAAATGCCAATTAATAACAGAAATGACTACCATTTTACACTGACCCGACTGGCAAAAATGAGAGTCAGTAAGAATATCACCAAGAACAGGGTCAACCATGACTCTCACACATTCTCATTAGATGCGAAAGCGCATGTAACCATTTTTGCAAAACACTTGGAAATAGTCAATACTAAGTAGATAATGTTCATTCCTTTGACTCAGCAATCCTACCACACTTTGGAAGAAATCTACAAAACCCATGTACATGTGTAACTCCAGGTGAGTTACAAGACAAGTTTATCACATCCTGATCTGGGATAGTGAAAAATACCCCCACATTTGCAACATAGAAAAACAAGAACAAAAAAAAAAACCCACAAATAATATCCAAAACATCCACCAACAGAAAATGGACACATGTATTAGAGCAGATCTATGGAATGAAGTACTACACAGCATAGACAGCAAGTGCTCATCTTTTACAAATTAGAAAGCTGCAAAGTTCGAGATCAAGATGCCAGTATCCCGGTGTCTAACGAGGGTCCCCTTTGCCTGGGCAGGGCCTTAAATGTGTCCTCACATGATAGAAAGGGCGAACAATCTCCCTCAGGCCAGCTTGTGAGGGCACTAATCCCACTCACGAGGGCCTCACTCCTGTGACGTGATCACTTCCGAGAGGCCACACCTCAACGTGGGTTACATATCTGGGCCCATTCAGATCATAATCCTTCTCCAAGCAAAATGGCCAGGTGATGGAAAAATGGATCTGAAGGTCAGACAGATGTTCACATCTGCCCGAGGCACGCGGCTGACCATCCCCTTGGGACAGGAAAAAGAAACACGTTAGCAGATCACGTGAAGACACAACAGACTAGCTATTCTCAGGTGTTGAGATATACCACAGTGAAGGTGGGATAACACAGGCGGTGCCGTTCTCACCTCTCTGTAGTAATTCCCCACAGCCCTGCTTAAAATTGGTCACCTGTCTGCTGAAAATTCAAACCTTGTGATGCCAGGTTCATACCAGTATGCGAGTCCTCTCAGGCCATCTGCAGGCAGCACAGCTGTGCGCCAGGTGCTTCACATAAAAGCAAGAAACCCTCCGGGAGGCCCTTGGGCTCCTTCCTCTCCGGCTTTTCATTCTTATCTTTGCATCCTCCTTCCTGCCCCTCTCTCTCTTTCTCTGGGTCTCCTTTTTTTTCCCTCTGCCCCTTTTCACTCTCCATTTTTGCCTCCCAGAGGGAAAGCCATTTGGTAGAAGAATTATATAGCATATCCACGATAAAAACTGGTTTCATCCTCGGTAGATAGGCTTCTCTACCTTCAGGGCATCTCCCCTTGGCCTGGGCACAGTCTGGAAATTCGTACACAGTTTCACCAATGTCTCATCAAGATTTTGTACTATTTTGTACAAGTTTTGTACAATGTCTCATCAAGATCCCTTTTATCTCCCCCTACGGTGTCCTATCAGATAAGAATACTTCCGGTGCTTCTCTGTTGTCTGCAAGATAAACCCCAGGCTCCTTTGAGGATCTCAATTATAATAATTTCTGGTTTTCTTCTTTCTCTTCCCATTACCAATATATACTGAAACCTACTGTTTCTTCCCTAAGTATCAGGTACTCTTGGAAGCTTATATTTGCTAATCCTTCCATTAAGTTTGATTAATCTCATTTTGCAGATAAATGAAGGTAGTGGAGGCTAAGGTAAGGGTAAATTGCCTAAAATCAGTCTGCGTCACTGGCCCAACCTAACCCAAACCCATGTTCTTAACTGTTTAAATACCAGCTGCCTATATTGGAAAAATTAACTGTGGAGGTATTTTCAGAATGTCAGGAGCTTTTCATACATTATTTCTATTAATCCTCATGAAAATCATATGAAATTGATATTATCACTCACATTTTACCAGATGAAGATATAAACTCGGATGGATAAAATACTTTGCTTGAAGGCTTACAGAGAGTAACCAGCAAAAGTAGAAATCATCCTTGGTCTCTCTTTTGCCTAAATCGGGTTGTCTGACTCTAAATGTTACCAACTTCCCATTTTTTCCTTAGTCACGTTGTAGTCAAACCATCTACAAATTGTCTCCTGAATACATCTTAAACTGATTCCTTTGGGAAATAACTCCAGATTCTGTACTCATTTTGACAAGCCAGACAAGACACATATTATCCAGTGGATAAAAGTCTCCAGTCTTTGTGAAAACGGCTTCTGGTTTAATACTTTAGCATATTTCTTTGAAGCCAGAGGTTACTCGGTTTGGGAGCATGAAATAAAAATGAAGAAAGAAATGTGGAATTATAAATTAAGCTCAGAGTCAAAGGCACTGCACCTTTTGCGGAACGACCTTAGAGATCAGTGAGCACAGCAAGCCCACTTTGCAGAGGAGTAACCTGGGGCTCAGAGATTTTTACAATTTATCCTGACAGTCAACTCAGTGGAAGAGCTGATGGAGAATACTGGACTCCTGATAAAGTACTCTAGGCCATTTGCAACATTTCAAGCTCCCTGTCCCCGCCCCCCCATAAAACCCAGACAAATAGTCATTTTCTGTTTTTAATAAGAATAAAATGAAAAAGGCATAGCATGACTCCTAGAACCCTGGATCCAATGTTCCTGTTTCCTGACAGTCGCAGAGGCACACATACCAGGCTTACATGAAGGTTTTGCCAGTACTAGCTTTTTTAAGCTTTTTTTAAAAGTGGGTACAGAATGTACAACCCAAGCTAGTGATAAGAATTCCCCAGTAGCCTGAGGTTACTGTAATTAAAGTGTATAACTTATCTCTTTCTACTTGGCACTTTGTTAATTAGGAAAAGAGAACATTAAAAGGAGACATTTATTAGAGCTGGAGAAGTCTAACCACAGGCCAAATGCAGAACGATATAGATATATATATACATACATACATACATACATACATACATACATATACAGGTAAAAAGGTGCTTTTATTTTTTAAAATCTATACGTGTTTGTTTTCACAAAGGCATCACAGGTTTTCTATAGATTATAAATTTCTCTGATTTATCACCATGATATAGATGAAATATTTCTGGTCATGGAACAAAATAACTGGGAAAAGGCCAGGAGAGAGTCTATGAGAACAACTCTGTTAACTCTGAGAAAGTGTTTTCATCTCATGGGGTCTTGCATTTTCCAAAAAAAAAAAAAAAAAAGGAATAAGATTAGATTTCACGACCTGTGAGATCTTTTCCAACATTAATATTCTGTGACCCTAGAATTCACACATTGCAGACATCCTGCATGTGAGGCAAGGTTCGAAAAGAAACAACTAGAAAAATGAGTTTATGTTGATTTTTTTAAATGGAGGTAGTGTAACATGGACTCGACTTGCTTTGGGGAATGCAGCTTCATGTGCAAGATTCTAAACCTCCCAGAGCACGTCATCTGTCGTCATTTATTAGAAGTTGTTTTCATTCAACAAGATCAGCTTTACCTTCTCTTAACAGCCCTTGACAGCAACGAGGGAGGAGTGGGCGCTATTCCCACTCCTGAGGACTGAGGACAGAGATGCAACCTCTGCTTGGGCAGCGAAGATGGTTGTGACGGCTGGAACTGCGGCAGCTGGTGGACTGCCAATGGAAGGAGATGGCGACACAACCATTCGATGAGATCTGCTCCTGGGAAACACTGCAGCTGGCTTCAGGCTGGGGGAGCAGGAGGCCCCTGAGGACCACGGACTGTAGCTTGGGGTTCACGGGAGCAGTGCCTATTCAGTCCCAAGCACAGCAGCCAAAGAACCAGAGGCTCTGCCAGGGTGCTCCATGCTTTCCCTCGATTCTTATTTTCTCCCCAAAAATCTCCCGAACTGCTTTCCTTCCAGCCTGAGTGATGCTCGCTCGTCAAGGGATGTGTTTCTATGGCAGCACTAGAGGGACTGCTGCAAGGATCCAGTTACCTGCTCATCTCATCCTACTTCGCAAAACTCTTACATGGCCACGGCCCAAGAACGAGACCCCTGGTACCAAGTGGCTTCTGGAGTCCTCATCTCAAAGCCCTTCTGATTGCTTTATCTTTGCACACATGTACACAGAGGAGGCACTAAAGTGTGAAACCCCTGCAGGACGTGGCTTTATGCAGAACATAAGCCAATCAAACAAGCACAAGCCACTGTGAGTTTCCCTCTCTAAGTCTCCCTTTCTAAAAGTAGTGAGGCCTCTCAGCAAAGGACAGGAAGGCAAGGTGGTCCACAGCTGCTTCTCTGCTACCTGCAGATGGAGGCCCCCTTGGGCACAGCACAGCAGTAGACACGGCTGCAGACACAGCAGAAAAGCCTAAGGCTTTATTCTCAGCATAGTGTCCCGGAAATTTCAGGTTTGGAACCTTTGTAACTTCAGAGAGTAACGAAGAGTAATTTATTCACAACCTTCGGGGGCAATACCTCAGACAGGCAATTACAGCATTTCCAAACGGCACATTGCAGGAAATTAGTGTTTTGTGTACAGCACACACTAATTAGGATCTGTTAAATAAGTGAGTGAATGAGTAAAAGAATGAATGAAGGAGTGGTCTATGGAAAAGACAGATCTCTTTGCAAGATGCTCTACATACAGTAAGTGCAAAACAATATACTGTTGAAAGACCCAAGCTTATTAATCTGGTAAGTGCCCCAACTGTCTAAGCAGCCAGGCAGTTTCACCAGAATCAACTGTCAACTGACTAAGAACAGCAGAAAAGTATTTTCCATAATGTCAGGAGGTTATGAATTTAAAAACGATCTTTCTCTCTCCCTCCCTTCTGTGGGACAATTTAACAACATATACCAAGTGTTTGAGTTGTCTGAATTACTTGATTTCATAATTTTTCTAATCTTCCAGTAGAAATTTATCCTAAAAAACTTAGGTGTGAAATACAGTGTAAATATCTCCTCCTCTTCCTTTTATCCCTCCCCCACACCTCTTTAGGTCTCTCTCTGTCTCCCTCTCTAATTTTCTGGCTACTATGAGGTAAGAAGCCTGTTGTGTCACACTGTTATACTATCATTAACTCAAAGCAAGGTAGCTAAGAAGCTACAAACCGAAACAACTGAAGCTATAAACCAAATTAACAATGTCCTCTTAGGTTGATCATCTCAGATATCTACCATAGCCAGTGCCAGCAGAGTTAGGAGTGTCGTGCAATGGAGACAGAATACTTAATATACTGTTGACACAAATCACATGGTCTCCATCTGGCTCACTACAAGAGGGAGCTCAATCCACATTTGTATTCTGGGGCCAGGAGCTACAGAGAGGGGACCGAGTGGTGGTGGTGGAGCTGTGGCTCCTCAGTGGCCCACAATCCACAGACAAGAGACTCACAGATACCTACCCCGACCTGGCAAGAGGACTGATGCTGTGATTTGAGTGAGCACCAGAGTACTGTGGGTTTTCTGTAGTCCCAAAAGTAGCTTCATGGTGATGTAAGTGAAATTAACTGTGGTTCGGTTCTTCATCTATTTCTATGGGTGCTTCCACCCTCCCACCAGCCTCAATCCTTCGAGACAGTGTACTAAGAGAAATGACTGCCAACACGAACTCTGTGTCTGATTAAATGATTGTTCAACACTGAGAATGAAGAAAAGACACGATCATCAAGGCTCGGCATTTGTCACTGACAGACCTTTCTAGGACGTACTGAAAAGGAACTCTCAAGAAGAAGGAGAAGAAAAGGATGCCAAGAGTCGTGGACAAAGAAACTGGCAAATGGACAGGTACATCAAGATAAGCACTACATTTCTCGAAAAGTCTCACTACGTGCCTATTAGAGCAGGCGTAACAAAAGTGCTGAAAAGTTACACGTGAGACCAAAAGGACCTGAGCCATAAGACCTGATTGAAAGGAAATAGATGTTGGCTAACTTATGACCACCGAAATTTGAAAGTTAACAATTCAAAAGCAGTAAACAAAAGAATATGGAATCTTATCTCAATAAGAAAGAGATAGATTGTAGGAAGATATAGCAAATTTTATAGAAAATAGGAAAAAAAGTTAAAATCTTTCTACAATAAAAAATTAGAAAGCAGAGTAAATTCAAAGCACAAAATAAGACTACAGAGAGAGAGTCACAAACAGTTTGCAAAACAACTTTGGAACAGGTAGCGGAAAGGAAACACAGGTGCACACGCTGCACTAAGGAAACACAGGTGCACACGCTGCACTTGCACACGCTCATGGGAAGCTCTTGTGCATATGCCCCAAATTACATGGTAGTTCACTGCCACGCTGTTAGCAGAAAAATGTATAATAACTTAAATATCCAATATTAAAATGATTATTAAATACATTATGGATGTATTTACGTGGCCAAACACCACACAGCAGTAAAACTGAATGAACTAAAACTTATATTATTTAATTTGCATTAAAATAAAAAGGTTGTGGAGAAATTTCATTGCAAAAGTGTAGAGACTATGTCATAGCACTTAAGAGAAATGCTATAATATTTAAAACAATAGCACACAGTGCATACACACACAGTACATACACACATACATAAAAACTAAAATTTGTAGGGCGAATCAAAAACACCACCTAGAAGCACCTCTCGGGGACAAGGACGGGGCAGTGCTGGGGAGTGCTCTGGGGCTGCCCCTGCATCTGGACTGCTTTATTTCCTAAGGAAACCATGGTGAGCAATAAGATTCAACAAAGCTGGGTGTGGGTACTCCAGTGTTTCTGGTATTTTCACAGTGGTTACAATAATTTATAATAAATAAGAAAGCAAAGTAACAAAGCTTAAATTTTATTAGGGGAATGAAAAGCCACAGGTAGGATAATAAGAAACAAAATCCACCCGATAGAAACGTGAGCCAGTAATTTAGGGGATGAACTTGAGAAACGCTTCGAACAGAGTCAATGAGACAAAATATGTGAGAGAAAATTATGTGTACAGATGTGAAAAGAGGGCGCAGGCTAAGGGATTATGGGTATTTCTTTGGTACCTACCAGAATAATTGAGACAGAAATGTGAATCAAAGACATAAAACTAAGTTCTAGAATTCTATGGCACAGCAAGGTGACCACAATTCATAATATTCTACTAAACTGATTCTAGGTATAAAAGGAGTTCAAAGGTTTCTAGTACCAAGAAACAATGGCTGTTTAAGGAGACAGAAGTGCTGATTACTTTAACTTGATCATCACATAGCATCTATTCATCAGACTGTAACCCATAACTAGGTACAATTATTATAGCAAGTAAATAAGTAAAATATATACACCCTAAAACACAAATACATTACAAATGAACTTTAAACTGGGGGGGGGGGAACTAAGAATAATCCAAAAAGGATAAATTTTTAGCAAAAATATAAGTCCTACACCTAGACATAAGTTAATTTACAGTATAATCAATAAAACTTGAGGATTCCAAATGGTAATTTCTGTGTAGACAAGAAGTTGGGCAGGTAAAGAAGCATTTGATGTTGAAATATGTAATACAAGAATTGATTTCTCTAGATTGTATCTTGTTGAGTATAGACAAACTAGAAGGACAAAGAAATTTCTACCTTCAGAGACAGTACCTGAATTAAAAAGAACTAAGATGCTGTGGAACTATCACTCTGAATTGTAGTTTAAAAGAAAAAAACCTTCCAGTATTCATTGTAGAATGTATGTGATGTGGAGGTTTGTAAAACATGCATGAAGAATTCATTGACTAATTCTAAGGAACACATTAATTACAAATGCTTCTAATTTTCTAAGGGTTTTTCCTTCTGCCAAGGTCAGTAAGCTAAGTAAAAGCACCATCAGTCAACTACAGTTCAGATTGACATCCTTAATTTTTAATGAGTATCAGTCAAAATCCAAATATCCAAAAAATATTCCTTCATCTATTAAGAAGCCACTCTAAAAATCACAGTTTATCATAATACTCAATATTCTTTATACTTTGATGCACTTGGTAAGTTCTTCCTATAATTGCATCCTAAAAGAAAAACTATTTAGACTGAAAATCAGTTTTGTATCCTTGAATTCGACATTACAAGCTCTGTATGACTATGATTTTTCTTTTTTGTCTTTACTAATAGGAAGCTCAGAATTTAGTGACATGTAAATCTTAAAGGATTATCTCATCTCTCTATTCTTATCATCTTATCTCCTTTTTAAATTAAGGGGTGATTGTAAAAACTCCCTCAAATAACTGTGCATGGGTACATATCTGGGATTTTAAAATCTCTGGGATTTCCTCAGTAATCACGGGGGATTGGTTCCAGGACCCTGCAGTTTTGGTATCCATATATGTACCCAGGGATGAATAAAATGGCACCAATTAGCATTTGCATATAACCCGTGCTTATCCTTTCATACATTTTAAATTATAAATAACAAAAGTCTGTATGTGTTCGGTCCAGGAACATTTTTTTCTGAATACAAGTATTTTTGATCTGCAGTTGGTCAAATCCATGAAAGTGGAATCTGTAGATCCATAGAACCAAATTTTGTATATTCAAATGTCCTGGGTGAACTCAGGTTCTCAGTGCCTGCATGGCTGTAGTTCTGGCTCTGGCCCTACGGGTGGCTCAGTGGAAGCGAAACTAGCGAGGGTCCCCTCTGCACCCCTTGGTGGGGAACGCCAGTCTAACTTTTCACGTCTCGTCTCGCCAACAGAGCCAGGCCTCCACCAGGGAGCGCAGCCTGGCTTAAGTCCGCTCTCTGATCCATAATCATACCCTATAATAATTGAAAACCCCACAGACAGCCCATGACAGGAGTCAGGCAGCCTCTCTCTGGGTCGCAAGATTAATTTGTGTGCGAGAAACCTTTTCAAAAGAAATAGAAACAAGAGTAATCTGTTCTCATGTTCAAATAAGTATCGGCATATTGATTAAAGACAGAGGAGGAAGCAGGAGGCAGCCGCGGGTTTCTAACCCTCCAAGCGTCACGAAGCCGTTCTCTGTTGGAGAGAAATCACGAACCGCTAAGGCAGAGAACTCACTGTCTGAATAACAAGCAGAATGGGGTGGTGGACTCAGGCAGGTTGCTTTCTGGTGGAAGAGTTTCTGCAGGGACTAGGATTGCCCAGTAGGGAACGGCTGGAAGTAAGAGGGGCAGGTGGAGTTCTGGAGGCAGCTGGGGTAACTGGGGAGCCGCGTGGTGGCGGGGAGGGAGGGCTGCAGCTGTGAAGCCAGGAGCCAGAAAGCAAGGGGCCCGGGTGGGGCTGGAGCGTGAAAGACTGTGAACATCTCACTAAGCATACGGCCCTGGTCCTGTGAGCAGGGAGGGGATGGAGATCGTCAGGCTCACGGATGTGGTTCCCAGTCAGCCCGCCAGCAGGCAGGGTACAGTGTGTTTCCACATTCTGGCTCTGGGACCTGAAGACGACGCCTGTGCTCCTTCTCCTACACCTCCCACAACACCTGACCCGGAAAGCCTTCGGCCTGGATTCACCTGCTCCTCAACGCAATCCTCCTGAGGAAAAATTCCCAGCCATTACCAATGTCATCCTGCTATCAAATCTTTGCCAACCCACCTTCCAGTTCCCTGACTCTGTGTTGCAGGACAGTTTGCTGGTGCATGCCTGTAATCTCAAGACTCTAGGAGGCTGAAACAGGAAGACCTCAAGTTAGACCCCAACCAGGACAATTTGGCAACTATTGAGAATCTGTCTCTCAAGAAAAGTCACTTGACAAAAAAAAAGCATGCCATTAATGGCTGATCCCTTTGGTTTGATGACTTACATAACTAATACTGTCTTTATGCTTTTAAAAATTTAGACATAATACATGCAACATCATATCCAATTTTCTCAGATACTTGATTCAGTAACAGTCAACTTGAAGATCTGAAATCCATTAGTGGATTGTAAAAATAATTCGGTAGGTTATATGCATATTTTTAGAAAGGAACCAAATGGTATAAAAATACAAAGTTCTGCACTCAGGAAGGTGGAGTACTGCTCTGCTAGCCATCGACACACATGTACCTGTATATCTTTATGTTCACGTGCACTGGGCTGCAGTGTAAATTCTATACACTGATAGTGAGTTGCAGGCCAAAACCGTGAGTCAGATACTTCCCCCTAGTTGTGGGTTTTGTGGGTCTGTTTGCTTGTTTTCTTCGAATGTCTGTTAACTTCCAGCCTGCCTTTTAATGTGAGCAGGGGTACGCTTGCTCGTTTTATGTCTGCCCTTTCTCAACCTCCCGATCAGTGGACTTTGGGCTTGATAGCTGGTGTGGGGGCTGTCCTGCGTGGTGGGGCATGGTCAGCAGCATCTTTGGCCTCTACTCACTAGACACCGATAATGCCTGCCCCCATTATGATGACCAAATATGTCACCAGATGGTGAGAAATTATTCCTCCTCCCTGGTTAAGAATTATTGTCTCATTGTGCCCAAAGTAATGTTGAACATTCCAGCAGTCATTAAGAAATATGTACAACAGATCCAGAGTAAAGACCCCATGGAGACACGGCAATAGAATGGCCAGTGGTCCTCAGCCCTGCCAGGCCAACATCCAGCTCCTATGGACGACTCGGGGCTGTCCTGTGCTCTGCATCTGGAAGTCTGGCCATGTCCCTAAGCTGCCTGTTAGTCTCCAGTGATTTCTGTTTGGCCCTATCCTTCCATATCCGTTCTCCCCAAAGCAGGGTCACAGCGCCTCCTACTGCTCACCCTTTGCCATTGATTTCCGTACCTGAGCCTCGGTTTAATCATTCAGCTTCCCAAAACTTCAAAATCCTTGCTTGTAACTTGCAATCAAATCCCAAGTCCTTACAAGGACCTCCAAATTTCATAAGATGGGCGCCCAGACCACAGCTAAGTTTCCGATCCCATTTCCGATCACACGCTGCACTGACTGTGCTCCCCTCCACGCGCTCCTTAGGGCTCCGGCAACATCCCAGTCCTACTCTCAGCTTTGCCCCTGCTGCTCCCGCTGCATGGAGGACCTCTGCTCCAGCTTCTCCTTAGAGATGACTTCCTTCTCTGCAAGAGAAGCCACCATCCTCCACGCCCTGGAACCCCATGCACACGTCCCCTTAGCATTTACCATTAGAGACATCTACTATCTATGTCATAAAATGTGACACATATTTATCGCACACATTTCTGACTGAGACAGCTTTTTCAGTGTATGTGCTCCTGAGGACAGAGACACTGGTGGTGTTGTTCATTGCTAACACCCCAGAACCAAGAAGTCACATGGCATAGACATTAAATATATGTTTTTAGAATTGAGTGACCAAGTGATTGACCAAGTTTTAAAAAAAAAAACTAGACTGGAGAAACCAGACCATTACTCTCTTATTACCGAACAATTTTTAGATTAATTTAACCAATGGCAATATACAAAGTAAAAAGGGAAAGGGCTGGCTCAACTTTACTTGCCGCTTTTCTCATCCTTCAATTGTTCTAGTTCCTCCTAAATTTGATAGTCCTTAATTTAGTTTTAGATAGAAATGTATCCATCAGTTCTATGTATCTTTAGGATGCATCATTGATATCAAATATCATAATGTCTCAGCTCACTGAAGAAATGTATTTCCTTGCTTGCAATTTTTTTTGGTTGCAAAAATAATGTAATCTAAGTTAGATGCCAGCCACGGACTGAGCCTACCACCCAAGCGACCTAATGGAGCTTCTCTAGTTTGCCCTCATCTTAGTTCTGGCGACTCCAGGGTGATAGGATGGACTCTTCCTGCTCGGAAAGTCTGTGAACTATCGCCATCTGCTGGATGACTGGCAAACTACTGCCATCTGCTGGGTGGCTGGACCTCCTGTGGAGCTGCTGCTCTTTAAGGCTTAGGAGTGTCTGAATCCTCTGCTGGCTTCTGGAATCCCTTTGTGACCACGTGATCAAAGCTTTTGGTAGAAGAGGCGTGCCACTGGTCGAAATGGAGGCACAGTTACACGGTTAAATACGGTAGGTGACGGGGCTAAAGTTCCTGGTGACACCTATTCACACTATAGGACAAGCCTCGGGCCTCAAGGGTTGTGAGAACAAGTAGATGGTGACAACCAAAAAATTCCAGCAGAAGGCTCAACTTAAAGATAGATCCTTACCATAGATGCATTGTTTCTTTTGAAGAAAGGGTTTTTATCTCAAAAAGTACCTACTCAGAGTGTATCTTAAGAGATTATCAACCATAGCATAGTCTAATGGCTAAATCAGTTTGCTGGCAGGAAAAGAGACTTGGGTTTGAACATCATTCAAATTTTGCTGCTGGTCTGTGCACACGAATGCGTCCACCAGCCTAAGGGGCAAACAATGGCACTGACCAACTCTGCTTCAAAGAGGAATTACACACTTGGACAAAGTAGAAGATAAGCAAAGGCGCTATCCAGAGGTCCAGCTTGGTTACCTGGTCAAACAGTCCAAATTCCATCAATGAGAAGCTGATTAGATAAATGTGGTGGAGCTTGGGGTCATTACTAAGATTAATGATGTAGAATTATATGTATTTATATTTAATTTTGTGTGCTGTTGTGGTATAGATCTAAAATGTCTTCTAAAAATCTCTTGTGTTCAGAGAAGTGTTTTTGAAGAAGTACAAGAGGGCTGCAACTTCTTCAGTGAATCGATACACGGAAGGTCTAGTAATTTGACGGCATTATTGAGCTGTGATGGAAACTTTGAAGGGGGCCTCGTGGAGGGGAGACAGGACTTTGGGAGTTGTGTCTTATCCCTTGTTCCTTCCTCTCAGCCTCTTTCCCAGAACTCTCTGTGTCTGCTTCTGTCCTCCATTCCTTTACCACACCCTTCCACCAAGATATTTCCACTTTACCTCACACCTGAAAGAAATAGAGCCCGTTGACTATGGACTGAAAAACTTCTGAAAGCATCAACCATAACATTTCTTCCTTCAAAGTTGTTTACATCAGGTATGTTGGCGTAGCGTCAAAATCCTTACACATGTACAATATTTTGTGGCACATTAAAAGGCATACACGCTCATCATTAGATTTTTTAAAATTCTGAAAGATAGTACTTACCAAAATTTTAATAGTGATTATGTCTAGACGCTATGAGTAGTGATAATTTTGATATTTAAGGATATTTTTTATACTGCCTAATTTCTAAACTTTTAAAAGAGACACTCAAAAATCTATTCCTGCTTGGGATTCTTACAATGGTTTCCTTAGTTTCTCTGCTTCTGCCTTCACCCATCTATAGTTCAGTAAGAATGATTTTGTTAAAATCTAAATAAGGGTTTTTCACTTCTCCGGTCAAGTGTCCATCAACTTTAAGAATCAGGCATGAAAAAGTAACTAGCAATTAGCAAATTAAGTTATTGCCAAGGCAGCTGAGTCAGGATGGATCTTAGTTTCCTCATGAGCAAATCAAGGAGGTGGTTCATGTCCACCTCCATCCTTCGTGAGTTGAGAGACTTAGTGTGCTAAGTCTGATTCGACAGTGCAACATCATTACCGTCTGCACTCAAGGCAACACGCTAAATACACACAGATAGATGTCTGCCCTAAATTTATAAAAATGAAAGACTAAACAATAATCCATATTTTTGGAATCCACACAACAACCATCACTCTCTTATCCTGAGACGATACTACTTCCTGTGGCAGGTTTCTGCCCCATGTGCCTGCAGGTTTACTTGAAGATCTGCTGTACCCTGTCCTGGGTCCTGGGAAGCTGGCTGTCTGGCTACCAAGTATATCCATCCACGGGTGACATCTGGAGGGAGGAGAGTGAAGAGCCAGGTAGCTACTTGTGCTTCCCCAGCTTGTGCTTCTGAGTGTGTTCTGGGCCAAATGCGTGTGTCAGATCTGAAGGGCACAGCCCTCGCCAGAGCTCTCCCTGTCTGTCCACATGTGAGTGGTTGCTTCCTCTGAGATTCCCTACACCTGCCCAAACTTTTACAAACATTCTCCTCATTAAAGTTGCTTCAAACTGCCAAACTGATGGTCCCCTCTTTCCTGCTCAAAAGCCTGGTGGCTCCTTAAAGAACCTGAGTGATTCACGAATTCAGATGCTGAAAAGTCATGATCCCAAGGGAAAATTGTATAAAAGTAAGAAGTGCTCCAAAGCAAGGAACAAAAAACGAAGAAACCATGGAGTTGTAAGTAAAAAAGAAAGACAGCAAAGGATATTATAAGTGGAAGAAAACAGAAGGAAAAGTGGTGAATTCATTTATTAGTATGTGTGAGCATGTTCTCATGCCCATCTCAACATTTTGACATTTAAAATCCACAGGTGTGGCTGGAGGGACGGCACAGTGGTCAGAGCACTTTCCTAGCAAATGCAAGCACAAGGCCCCAATTTCAATTCCCCAGCAACACATAAGCCAGGTGGGGTGGTGTGCATGCGTAATCCTACCACTCAGGAGGCTGAGGCAAGAGGATTGCTGCAAATCCGAGGCCAGTCTGGGCTCCATACTGAGTTCATGATCAGCCTGAACTACAGAGCAAGACCCTGTCTTGAAAAATGAATAATGAAGAAAAAAAATCGAGAGCTGGAATACATAATCTACAGCTGCACATTCTGCGGCCACTAGATACCAGTTGGCTGGATGAACAGATGCTACCTATGGTGGGAGGTAGAGCACAGTGAATTCTTCTGCTTTGGAAAATCATACTGTTTTTACCCTTCACTTTAGTATCTCCTCGGTTTAGCCAGAGGGGGTAAAATATGGGTGTGCTGATTATAAGGAAATGTATGGTAATGTAACATGCACAAAGGCCTCAGAAGAGCAATTAATAGGGAGCAGGTATTTAAACAGCAAAGTGAATCATTCCCTTTAGAGCCAATAAAGTTGTGCAGATGAACGCTACTCAGATTTACACGCATCAAGGCATTAGCAAATCAACAGAGCGATTACTGCGGAGGGCACCCTGAATGTAAAAATCACATTTGACGTTATGTTTATGCACAAACGCATGCTTAAAATGCAGGTTTGTCCAGGCAGTGATGAAACAAACGATTTGTTCCTCTGCCTATTTCCTTTTGTGTCTTACTTTCCAAAGATTTACAAATCCTTGAGGCTCACCAATTTCTAGGCCTATCCCCAGCTCTGGGACCAGCGCAGCAACGTCTGGGCTTTCCTTTTTGTCTTGTGCCCCACAGAGCAGCACAGACGGGCTCTGATGTAGTTGGGGTGCAAGCTCCGTGGGTCTCTCATTTAATAATATTCATACAAAACTTAAATAGCACAAATCCCTATCAAGGGAATAATCTCATCTTTATGCACTCACTGTTTCCTTCCTAGCTCCAGGAAAGGGGACTCTCCAAATTTCCTAGAGACTATTAAAATTTGGGGAAAATAAATTCCAGGAGTACTAGCATCGAGGTCAACAAGCCACGCCCACGGGGCTAAAGGCAGCTTGCTGTCTGCTTTTGTATATAAGAGCTGACAATAAGTTCTGCGTTTTTAATAGCTGGGAAGAATAATTTTTGATGAAACATGAACATTTTAAGAAATTCTAATTTCAGCATCTATAAAGTTTTATTGGAATACAACCACGAATATTATTTTATTCATTGTCTATGGCTCTTTCCAAGCTACAGTAGCCGAGTTGCCCTAAAAAGCCTCAAGTATTCACCGTCTAGTCCTTTGCACAAGAATTTACTGACTGCTGTCTAAATAGATGATTAACTTTAAGGAGATTAAAGACCAACCAACAAACAGACTAGAGACACAAGACTGATAGTCAACCAGGCTTTTGCTTTCTTTTTTGCTGGAATCTAGGATGCACCAGTGATGAAAGATCAGAGATATCGCTATTATCAGAGTTCATTGTAACTTTAATTATCTGGTGATGTCTGACCACTGCAGTCTATTTCAAGCTAACTGGTGAGGGAGGCTGGAAAATGCCAACCCCACTTATACCCACGACTTCCCACTGAGGGTGCCCAGAGAACAGTAAACACAGGGAGGACTTTCTCTGAACTTCCTTTGTCTATCTGAGGACAGATATTTCTGAAGAAAGGCCATTGTCCTAAATCCCCACCCTAGTAATCTCATCAGCTAGGGGGCCTGGAGGTTGGGGCCACCACACCAGATAGTCAGGGGCTCTGACCTACTCTTCTTAAGGCCTATTCTTCTCCAAAAAAATCCTCTCCTCTCCCCCACATTGTCTACATTCCACCTCCACTCTTCCTGCAAAGTAGGTACTTACATTTATAGATCTAAGTTGTTGAGTATTCACTGTTCTTTGAGGGTGCCTCCACACAGGTAGTAAATTTGCAGACCTTTCTCCTGTCAATCGGCCTTCTATTTGTTGAATTCATTGAGTCAATCATGAAACTCAGGGCAGGGGGGAGGGTGGAAAGGGGGGAACTCTACCCAATCACAAGCTATCCTAATGATTCCATTTGCCCTTACTGCTATGGCTTCTACTTCTTAATTTTCGCTGTTGAACTTCAGTTTCTAAATTCTGGCATCCTAATGTTTTCAAGAACAAAGCTCTGCATGCTATGTCATACCAAAAACAAAATAAAACAAACAAACAAACAAAACCTATGGAGCCACTCAGTAGCTGTTGCCCAGGTCACGTACACTGTTCTTTGGTAATATGCAGGAGGTGACATCCAATATCACCTCCTTTACCTTGAGACTGAGCAGATGTCACAACCTCTGTTTCACATGTGTTTCCTCAAAATTATCCTGAGACGCAGAAAAGATTACCCACCCAGGTACTATGGTAACCATTCCATTCTAGAGATGAGAGAGCTGAGGCCAAAAATAATAATAACTGATATTCCTGTAAAGGTCCCAAAGCAAGGTCCCTCAAACCTAGATCGAAGCCAGACTTTGCTTTGTCTAAAAGCACAGATGTTTGGGGGTGACAAGAGTTTGAAGGTTGGCAAGGACTTTTCCTAGGTACAGACTAAAAGAAGTACCAGGCTAACTGGAAGGTACTGAAGCGGGGGGCTAAGTCATGGATTCTGAAGTACTTCCTGATTGTTACCGACAAGGTCTTGGACAAGCCACTGCCTTCTACCTTCTCTTGCTTCCCATCCATTTACTTCTGCAGGCAACTAAGGAACATCATTCCCAACCAGAAACTCTTATTTGTGTCTAGGAAAAGCAGAAAACTGTCTTACATGACGACTTACACTCAGGAATCCTAGCATGAAAAGCTGGTGTCTGGGGAAAGAGGCAACTACAAACAACGTGAAAATCTTAAGAGTAAAGCTGGGCAAACACCAGATTCACACACAGACAGTGGCACGACAAGGGGTAGAACCAGGAACGCAAACAAAAAAGCTGTATCTACTCATGTCTGAGTAGGCAGAAAGATACCAAGAGAACATGCAGTGGGTGGGAGGAAGCGGGAGACAGCACAGGGTCAGGGTTACAGTGGAAATGTGACTGATTTGAGCCGGGGCAAGTTAGTCTCTGCTCAGTGGAAGAGGAAGTTTCTGAAAATGGAGAAGGAATCAGACCAGAGAGAGAAGACTCTGGCAAAACTCAAACCAAATCAAAATATCTCCTCTTTATGCAACCCCTGAGGATCTCAAACCTTAATAAGACTTCCTAAGGCCAGAGGAGAAAGGTGGTATGGAATCAGGAAAGCTCGTTCTAATGACCAAAATGAACACAGGCAAAATGAGAGTTTAGTTTGAAAGCAGATTAAAAACGTCTCTCTCTTTTATCACCTCCCTTATCAGCAATTTGTATCTTTGTTATCACTAGAATCTCTCTCAAATCTTTTTTATCCATCTTGTCTTGAACTTAAAGTCACTAGGTTTTCTTCAATCCTGTCACAGTGCAATTCTGAGTTTAACTTTGCTTATGGACACTGCCAATGGGAAGCCTGCTTGCGGCCTATGTGGTTTCTAGATCACCTTTTCATCCTGGGTGCTCTTGGGATTTCCATACAGCACGTGTAAAGAGTGACTCAACCTCCACAAGTAGACACAGACTCACAGCTTATTACGTCACATCCCCTCCTCCGCGTACTCTCGGTATACTTGTGGGGCACCGACAGTGCATGGAGAATTGAGCAGGCCATTCTAGCTCCAACAGGAGGCTCATCCTCAATAGGTAGTACAAGTAACGGCCTGCACAGCATAACCCCAGGCGGTAGAAGCGCTGCACACATGCCACAGAGCAGGGGAGCTGGGACAATGGAAGCCGCCTGAGGAACTGCCATAAAAGCTATGGCCTGCAAGAGGGAAAAAAAAAAGAGGGTGTTTGTGGTCACAGAAAGATCTGGGAGAAGAGTGTTCCAAGTGGAGAAAACAGCAGGTGCCGGAGCCCAGAGGCGGGAAAGAGCAAAATGACTTTTGCTAGAAACAAAAGAACACCTTTCACTGGGGACCGCCCTGAGGATACCAAATCTATTGCTGTGAAGAATTTATCGATTCTCTCTCTGCCTATATCGTGAGGGCAGAGCACTAACATTGAATAGCTTGGGTTGGCAGACTAAGTTCCATCCCCAGGGAAAGGTATGTAATCTTCTGGTTGATCACACATGTAGAGCACTTTAAATTGGATATCTTTTGTCTTTGGGGGAAAAAGAAGACAAGTGACATTTTCACTTCTGCCTGTTCTGTGACTTCCTTTTCATGTCCTTTGTTGCCTCGATCCTCCCTACTAGCTAAGCTTGGGTCTTAATGTGTAAATGGCCAAAAGGGCAGGTAAGTCCTGCGAAGCCCCAGGTTCTACACACCAACCACCTAATTTACAAGATGAAAGGAAAATTACAATGTTGTTGATCATTCTGTCTTGGAGGAAACAAGCAAAGTTAGGAGCGAGAGACCCGCGTTTTGGTTTTTGTATTTCCTCCTGGAAACAAACCAGGGGCTGAACTGTGCTGAAAGTCTCCAGTGAGAGGACAGGAGGAAATACCGGATGGCCTACTTATCACTTAGAGCGACCAAAAGAGTTGGGTTTCTCACCAGAGGGCTGGTCAGGAAAAGGTTCATTTTTCTTTTCTTCCCATTCTGGTTATAATTTTTTTTTTTTTTGGAGGGCTGAGACACGAGGTGAGCCTTATACGTGTCTCTCAACACTCCTATGATAGCACCAAAACCACTTTTCACCTTAACTTTGTCTGAACGTCAGACACAGAAAAGGGAAGAAACAGCTGGGTCCCAGCCTTTCTTAGTCAACATCTGCATCACGGGCAGCTACAGACCTTCCAGCTTCCCAGGCAGTGATGTTTGCAGTAGGGCTGGACATAATGAGCCCATTGGGAAGCAAGCAAACAATTCCTTAGTTAATTGGGCCAAATGGTTATCTGTCTTTCCAAAAGAGAGTAGCTTTAGACTGAAACAGGAAAGGTGGGTGTGGGATGGGATTAAAGGGTTCTCACTGCGGGCTCACCTTCATGTGTCCCTTTGAACATTTGGTTCTGTGATTGGCCATTCAGGAGGCACAGTGGCCGTGGAATCAAACAAACACAAATGGAGGTGAGTAGGAGAGGGAGCAGTGAGAAAGGGGGAAGCCCAGCAGAGAGAATGCTGCTCTTCCAGAGGTGTTCACATCTGAGGGAAGGTTAATATATTGGAAACCCCCAGCTGAGTGACACATCTGGATTGATTTGAAGCTGCCACAATATTTTACTATGTTTATATATACACCTAACAAGTTGTGAAAGCTGGGGTGTGGGGGGGGGGAGAACAAGAACTCTTAGAGGTTTACTCTGGGCTGCCAAAACTTCCTTAGTCCATAAATTTCAAAACAAATGAGTTTCTATTCTTCATTTAATTATTGACCTTACCCATATTCCCATACTACTTTATGTTACAAGAATAATAACACTCTTAAGTTTGAGTCTCACTTGGGGAAGTAGCTTTGCAGTCAGCTAAAACCAACTTCAAATCCTGCCTTTGTAACTATCAGTCATGGCAAGTATTGAATCTTTCGAAGACTTTGTAATCTGTAAAAAGGGAATACTTTTCCTCCAGAGTTTTTGGTGAAGATTAAATGATTATTTTACAGGTAAAATGCTTAGCACAAGACCTAATTCATAGCCTGTTTTCCCACTGGTCACTGTGCCTCTTCAAATTTATTATGTCAGATAGTGCTTGGTTCACTAGGTAATTTTACATATGGAAAAAATGTATTTTGAAAGCAAAATCATAGTCAAAAACTAATACTTCAGTAAAAATGAATGAGTGCCAGAATAAAAGGTTTTCTAAAATGAGATGATTAAGTGAAAAACATCACTGTAATGCCAGTTAGGACACACTCTTACATATTTATGAAATGGATCTAGTAAATTCATTCTTAGAGCTCTGATGTGAGTAACCACACCTACCTAAGAGCAGCAAAAGTGTGTTCATTTTAAAATATCTCATAACTGAGAATTTTCACTGAATTGGCTTGGATTTACTCATTTCCCCTATCCACAATTACTGTGAAATTACAAATTTTGCTTTGCATGAAAGACCAACTGTAATAAAATGCTACATACGTGTAAAGCACTTTGGCTAACTATGTCCCCCTTAATCCACAAAAGTGGGATCCAGGCATGGGAAAATAATAATCAGAAACTTCAAGACCAGAACAGTATTTCAACAAGGATGATTGTAATAAGCTAGGCATTGGGCTAAGCAATTTACCTATGAAATCCTCTCCCATCTTTCCCTGACCCTGTCTGCTACTCACACATCCGAGGTCAAGAGTCACTACGTCTTACTGTTCTTTCTTAACTTTGTGGATGAGGGGACCCTGGGAGGTACTCGAGAAGCTGGAGCAGAGGGGCTCATTGTCAGAGTGGGCATGCCAGACTGTGCCAGGGCAGTTTGTAATGCAAAATTACCAAGGATTCAAGCGTTTCAAAGTACAGTTAGCCTGTAACTATTTTTTTTTGCCGTATATTACAAAGTTCCAGCAAAGATGACAGAATAGATCTCTTTTAGCCAGAACTGAAGGAGGCCTGCCTTTGAAGTAGAATCATTAGCATTTCATGTAGAAAGAAGCAATTTCTTCTCTTGGCCTATGCCTGGGAAGTTTCAGCTTCTAAATTCTGAAGAAGAAGGAAAGGATTGCTAGCTAAAGAAAGGAGACCTAACATCCAAGGTCATAGGGTGAAGGCTGTTTGCAGAAGAGCTAAAATTCCCAGGACTTGCTACCCTGCAAATAGCATTCGCCTTGGAATTTAGTTTTGCGTGTGTTTTATAAGAAGAGGGGAGGAGCTTATTCAGATCTATTAACCAATAAAATAGGGCTTTGTGTTAGGCAATAGAAAGCCAACTACCAGAGCTAGGTTTCCTTTCTGAGAGCTCCATTCATGGGTAAATAGGGCCTGGAGTTGCATCAGGGAGGCCTCTTTTGGGGGAATTCATGGGGCAAAAGATTAGACATGATTACTCGAATTGAAAAAAATTAGAATCTTCAAACAAAAAAGTGCTATTTAGATTTGTGTAAAGGTGGTTCCATTTCTAAAATACTGATTTCCAAGCTGGGCTTCCTTGGCAAATAAGTCTAAGTGTAATTAAAAATACACACAACAACAACAAATTAAAATACATACAACAACAACAACAATAAACAGGGTCTTGCTAAGTTGCTATGTTGCCCAGGCTGGACTTGAACTTGCAATCTCCCTGACAGCCTGCTGGGTGCTGAAATTATAGGTATGCACCATTGTGCCCTAAGAAAGTGGTTTTTGTTTTGTTTTTTGACATCACATGGCAGCTTGTTAAACTCCAAACTGAGACAAAATCTGACTCTTCAGAAAATTTGCAGTTGATTTGATAACACTAGCTCAAGCTTCTGGTCCCATGAGAGCCACCATGAGAATTGGCTGGATCCCTTAAATCAACATGAGCCCTCTGAGGTCTCCTGGATGCTTCTGACAGTCATTCAGAGAAGCTGGTGGCACTTGAGCAGCACTGGTCTGCAGGTGGCACACACCCTAAGCACTGTGGGAGGCTGACTTTTCTCCTGTGGTTTCAAAAGATGGAAACAGGTGTGGGGAGAGGCTGTCTATCATGTTGCTATAGGGCCTGCCTTCTGCTCATGAAAGAAAACTGACATCAAATCCCCAAGGATGATGCAAAAATAAACCTTCTGCTGATCTTCCAGACATAGAAATAGCCCACGTCCCCATGAGATTGTCTAGCTTCCAAAGGGCTGGGAAAGTCACAGAAGGAAGGCTGAGGACAGCCCTGCCCAGCCTGCTGGTCCGCAGTGCATGGGGATGCTCAGGCAAGTGCCTCTCCTGCCAGCTATCCACGTTCACCCGGTGGACCCCAGTACTCACCCAGGGTTTGGACAGTGTCACTGGGCTGGCTGCGCGGACTGGAGCCGTGGAGGTTCACAGCCCTTACAGCAAACTGGTAGTTGGTATCTGGATCAAGGTCCTTGATGACCATGGAGTCCATCTGAATCTGCTCTTGGATTGAGGTCCAGCTGTTGTCGAAATCAGGCCTGTATTGATTGGAAAGACGGAGAGGAAGAATTAGTAGTTCTGAAATACAATAGGAGAGGAAAGCTAGCTGGCTGTGAAATTAACAGTATTTGAACTCTGGAGGCACTACTCATAAAAATGAGTTAATGTTTCCTATCTGAAAGTGGCCCTGATTTTTAAATCATAGGTCATCAGCTGGATGTTTCTGCCAATACAAGCAAGTAGATCATTTTTAAGGCCAGTTTTAAGTACTGTTTAGAGACCATCCACTTTTCCTTGCATGGCCTTGACCATGATGAAAAGACTCCCACAGCTCCCGTACACACACGCAGGAGAGTACGTTCTCAAGGACTCAGCTTTCCAGATGCTTCACACAAAAAAAATCCTTCCATTGGCTCATCCCCAGGGGTCAGAAGAGCACAGACTCCATCGATTCACAATCTGTTCACAAACAAACAAATGTAAGTTTTACAGGGTGACCAATTGCACGAACTGCAATGGGAAAGCCCTAGAAGGATCTGTTCATGGATAGATCTTACTCTCAACAAATTGTACATCTGTACTAACTTGCTGTGTTTTCGCATGTTCTTCAGAGAACCCTAAAGAGAAGGCAGACATTCATTTAGTTCCTCCTGGGAACTGACGTACAGAGAATAAGAGTCAGGTTCTGGAGTTGGACAGATCCAAGTTTAAATCCTAACTTTGCTATTTACCAGCTGCTACTTCTTTAAAGTCTCAGTTTTCCCATCTGAAAAATGAGAATAACAAAGGTACCTATCTAAGAGGACTTTCATAAGATTAAATGAGATATATCCTCAACATAGTGTCTAGCACCACAGTGTAAACACTTGGCACTTGCAAGGCATTAAAGGCCTTACCCTCTTACAGAGCTGGCAACCCACAGCTGCCTCCTTACCCCATACGTACATGTGCCCACATACTATTTCTAGCCCATGCAGCTAATCAGTCCTGGAGATGTAGCGGCTCTAAGTTGGGATGTACCACAAATGCAAAATACACGCTGGATTTTAAAGAAAAAGAAAGTAGAGCTCATTGACAATTTCCGTGTCGGAAAAAAGTAGAAATAATGATATTTTACATAAAACAGATTACAGTTGTTTACTAAAGTTAATTTCACTTCTTTCTTATTACCTTTTTAATACTATGATGAGAAAACCCAAATCTTTCAATAGGCTTGAGTTCTGCCTCTATTTAATCACATGCTGTAGGTGGGGAAGAGAAGAAAGAAGAGCCCTGTGGGTAGTAAGAACTGGGAGATGAAGGGAATAGAGAGCATATTGGGGGACCGCAGGGGTGGCCTACCCCGAGAGGTGGTGTTTACAGCTAATAATATCCACCATTTAACAGGTGGCTTCAAAGTACCAAGCATTTTCCTAGTACCCTAACTCACTTCCTTTCATGACTACTCTATGCCATCAGTACCAATATTATAGGCCTTGCTTTGGCTTTTGTTTTAATACAGAAAAGAAAACAAAAGTTACGGATGGACAAGTCACTTAGTCAAGCTGATTCACAGAGAGGCCAACTCAGCTTGATGGGATGAGTAAACTAAAGAAGATCCTTGATATTAGAAAAAGGGGTGACAAGTGGGTGGGGATATTTTTTCTTCCCTTAGCTGGCTCCCTGGCTACCTCTCAAATGTTCTATCATTAAGTACCTCTGCTCACAGATACTCAGAGAAAAACAAGAAACCTTTAAATTGGTCCTTCAGGCAAATAAATAAAAACTCATAATGCTCAAAGAAGGTGCCTGGATGACCTACAGATTCCTGTAATTATTTGCTTTTCATTTGAAGGAATTATTGAAATCCCAGTAAGCAGATGCTTCCTTGGGCTTGCATGCTGGGGAGAATTTGTAGGGCTCGACCTCACAGGGATTCCCACGTCCAGGAAAGATGTGCCCTGGGAGAGTTAGAGTTGATTTTTCTTTCCGGATATTCTTTCCCAAAAGGTGGATTTCTCACGTAAACTAACTTTATCATCAAAGAAGAAACCTTCATATATGTAAAGAAATGCATTTCCAAACTCAAATTAGAGCAAAATCACCTTACAGAGGAAACCCACTGGGATACCTAAAAGTAAAGAAAAGATGTGATCTTTAGATAAAACTCTCCTGTTAATCTTCACAAAGTTTCCCTTATGATGTCTCTAGAGGAAATAACCCATATTTGTTCTCAGAATACGCTGTTGTTTACCCAGGGCTATCTGCAAGTATCAGCAATGATCCTTATGTAAAAAGTTATAGAAAAAATAGATTATTTTGCATTTGTTGTTCATTTAATGCAGGGAAGAAAACTCTCTTTTCAGCAAGTCAGAGATTGATAGTATTAGCATTTAATTTTGTTATTTAAAATTAGAGAGAAAAGCTCATGAAGATTGAATACCAGTTCAAAACCTCTAACATTTTTCCTCTGATTCTGTCATGGGTTTTTCATTTGAATGTTTTTAGAGTCTCTTGAGTACAGACGTGCAAAGGTGAAAAACAGAGAGAGAGATAACTGGGCAAAAGTGTTGTCTTAAATCATCCTCAGCAACAGCTTTATCTCTTTAAGAAAATCATTTTCTACAATGTTGCTGGTCAAATTACCATAGCAACACTATCCTGGCACCTTCACAACAGTGGGGAAAAAAAAAAAACAAACAGAAGCAGAGGAAGATGACAGAGAACGTGCTGCCACCCCAGGTAACAACAGGCAGCCACCAGTTGGGCCTGCATGCCAAGCACTTTTCCAAGTAGCGACACAGGGTTTGAACTAGACAATCTACGCTTCAAGAGATCAGCGGACTGGTTTCAGATATGGTTGAGAAGTGAGTTTTGGGAAAGGCATATCTAATGAAATCAGCAGTGGCTACTCAAAATCCAGGTAGTCAATTCAAATAGCCAAGGTGCATTCCCTGGTTTATTTTGGTAAGAAAGAAACACTTATCACTGGAAATGTTAGGATCCAATCTGGTTTACAGGACTGGATAAAATCTTAGCAATCATCTTGTGCAAGGGCATAATTATGGACTCCTAGAAATTGTATTCAAGAGTTTTCATGTGAATATTTACTTCATTTTTCTTAAGTAAAAATTCTTTGTCTTTTATCAGATTCTCAAAACTCATCATGAAGCCAAGAGTTTTAACAGCTATCAGTCTAGTTTAACTTTCACTCTAGCCACATGGGCATAAAAAGAAAACATTTACCCAAAGTCACAGAACCCTTGTGTGGTGTATCTTTCTAACTCCTTGTGGTATTATGACTATTTTGCCCATCGACAATTCCAACTTTAGCAAATAATCCTTTTTTTTTTTTTTTTTGATATCAGCAAATCCACCAGGTGGCTGCCCTGGACTAGTCAATTAGCAAATGATTAGTGACGATTGTCAAGCATCCATCACAGAAATCATCTTCTGGGTAACTGCTAGAAAGTGTCAACATGGCCCATTCTCAGGCAGTTGCTATAAAAATCTAACTGGAGAAGTCATACACCTAAGAATCTGTGCAGAAACAGAACTTGTAAGTATCAGGAGGAAGACAACACAAAATAGTGTATGTCAAGAGCTGTATTTGAATCCTTGTGAGAACTGAAATCCTGAGGAAAGTCTATGAGGACCAGAAAGACTTGACACCAGAATATGAATGTTATTGGGTTTGAATACCGAAAAATGAATTGAGAGTCCTCAAGTGGAAGAGGGAGCCTAGCAACAATAGGTGTGTGTATGTGAGTGTACTAAGTGCCACCTGCAGGCAACTATCAAGCGAGATAACAAGGAGAGGCTCAGCTCTTCTCCGTTACCTTTAATTGGAGAACTCTATGGAAAAGTCAAAATCATGCAAGACGAACTAAATAAGCTAAACTCAAAAAAGCAAAGTCATAACCATCTGTACTTAAAATAGCTAGAAGAACTTTCAGGAATGCAACTGGCTTTCCAAGACATGGTCTCCCAACGTAAGAGGTGTGGCAGGGTAAAACTTCCAAACTATCTCAACATAGAAAAACAAAAGCGCAAAGTCAACCCTAGTGAAATTTAATGAGATGTTTATAAGATTGAATGTTAGTCTTTTTTTATATAACTAAGTCAAATGCATAGATATAAGACAGAGACAATCTGGTACAGCAAAAACTTGCGTTGGAAGGGAGGCAAATATGGATTTTAAAAGTAGTCACAAATGTGAACCAGCTGCTGTTGTAAAAGCCCAGGCCATAGCAGAGAGGTGTGTTCTATGTTGATCTCTTGGCAGGAAGTATGTTAGATCCTTCCCTGTTTGAAGCAGAGTTGGAAGGGCTGGGACTTCTTGGCTTGCATGGGAAAGACGCAGTGGGCATACAGAAGCATCTGTAGATGAAAGACAGACTGTGTGTCTACAGAGGATACCGCAGATGCCTTTCCATAACGGGTTAGGAGGCCCCATGGTTCCTTATCAAGAAGCCAGTGGCACCACATTACAAGGAACACCTCTTCATGGCAATCAGAAATAGTCCACAATGACGCCAATTACCTTGGACAGGATGACCTCTGCCGAATGGCCTGACTGAAGCAGAGGTTGACAGCCATTGATCAGGAAAGTTGAGGTCATAAACGACTTCCTAAGTAGGGTTGACAATGACCCTCAATTCAGTGTCTAATCTCAGTTCATATTGATCCGAAACAATATTTTTGCATGAGCCACAGAAAGATACGCATTGAACATTGCAACCCAGTAAACATAGCATGTACATACACAACTGAAGCAAACATTTCCCAAAGCACTTCTTCGTTCTCTCATATGTGATATCCTATGGCATTTTTTTTTCTAATTCTGGTTCTATTTACCCTTTGGAAAGTTTTGGCCAAGACTCTGTCATACAATTTTATTGCTTTCTAACGATTCATCATTCACAGTTCAAGAATCTTTGTTCTTGAAGCTGAGATGAGAAATGAAACTCTTGTTACAGATAGGAACTAGGAAACTTGCCTAAAAGTAGTTAATTCCTGCTAGGAAAATACTTTTGAGATTGGAATTTGTTGGAGCAGACAAGAGTCCTCCAGGGGATACAGCAGAACATGCAGAGCGGCCTTTGCAGTGGAGGCCACTCTGCTGGCCTGAGAAGGAACGGACCAAAAGCCTAATTATAGCTCAGCTAGATATGTGCGACTTATTCTTCTCAACACCAAATCTATCCTTCCAAAATGCAACATTTTCTAAAGAACCCTGGACTGTTTGATGGCTTAAGTATTTTCTTTCATATTATTCCTTCCCAGCACCATCTCAGAAACAAGAGTTAAGATCTCTCCTCTGAACTATCCCATGCCTTGAACCCGATTCTGTTGTTGTGTGGATTATATTACCTTCTAATGTAATTTTACATGTCTGTCTTACCTGCTAGCCTGTAACCCCACTAATCATGGAGACTATCTTATCTCTCTGTTCCCTGAGGATGATGATCTTTCAAAAATGCCAAGACCTCCAGTCCCTGTCCTGCTGAAAATGCTCCTGGGCTCTTCCGGGCCTTCAGGATAAACACAAGCTCTTTCACAATGCCTTTCTCCAGCCACTCTTCCTTACTTATCTCCTGCCACTCGTAGCCCCAGGCTTCCTGAGCAACTCCAAGAGCACTTCCTTCCTGCCTCCCAGCCCTTGCCTAAGTGGTTTCCTCAGACCTATGTCTTTCATGTTGCTTCCTCACTTCTCTTTTGCCTGGTTATCTCTGATGTGTTCTTAGCTGTTTTAAGAAACTTTCCCTGACTCCTTCACAACTGGGTCACCTTTAAATATGTACACTTTTATGTGTCAATTTAAAATTTTTTAAAAAATTGAAAATCAAATTCTGATGCCAAGCACGTGTTCCTTCAGGCCTCACCCTCACCCTCTCCTGCAAGACTGCTGTGGTCTATGCTTTCAGCAGTCCGCATTCAACAGCCTGGGGCAGGGCTTTCACGTATCCACCCCTTAATCTCTCGCATGGGATTTTGAACTGATAAGGTACCGAAAATATACACATTTGTATGAATATATGTTTATTTTAGATGTCCAATAAAGGGCGAGTTAGCTGAATTAAAAGAGTCTCAGAATTCAACCTTAGGAATAACATGATGCCCTAATGCAGGGGATGGCAAACTTCAATCAGCTGTAAGTGTCTGTCACATTTTATTGGACCACAAGCATGCTCAATTGGCCATATACCATACTTTCCTGTTCTTTTTTTTCTTAATAGACAGGGTCTCGCTCTGTAGTTGAGGCTGGTTCTGAACTCACTATGGAGTCCAGGCTGGCCTCAAACTCAAGGCAATCTTTCTAAGAACCTCAAACTTACATGTGCTGGAATTACACCACATCTGGCTTAACTGGTGCTGGTCAACCCAACCATGGCCTGTGCCTCCTAGGCAAGCACTCTAACTACTGTGCTATTTTTCTCCAGCCCCCCCCCCCCCCCCACCTCCTTTTTACAATAATAGCAGAGTGAATTATTGAGACAGGTTTCATATAGCTGCCAAAACACAAAATAGGTCTCATCTGTTCCTCTAGGTAAAAGTTCAGTGGCCTATGACCTAAAACAACTCTCTTTCACATTCCTGTGATACTGTGACAGTCTGGCATAACCTATGAGCCTCTTTTCAGGTTTTTACATGCAGAAAATAAGTAATAGTACAATGGAAACTCGTACTGCAAATAATTGTCAAAATAACAAATCATGATACTGTCATATATATTCTTTTTTATTATCACATTAGAAACAAAGTCTTGCAACGAACTTAAATTACTGTGATAATTTCAAAGTAGTGATAGACAGAACTGGTACTGTGAGATACATGGCAATAATTGTAACAGATAAGAAAAGACATATCCTAACAATGATAAAATCACCAGAATGGTTGGTTAACACCTGTGTGCTTTGCCATCTGCATCGATTTAGTTGCTGAAACTAAGAAGTTAATTATTTTCCAGCTGACTGCAAGGACCCCTTGAATTCTATCCAGGGAGCTCTTGAGGATGTACAGTTTGCAGATTAAGCACACTGCTCTAAGGAAAAGGACGCGATCCCATAGATT
Source organism: Ctenodactylus gundi (assembly GCA_004027205.1). NCBI lineage: Eukaryota > Metazoa > Chordata > Mammalia > Rodentia > Ctenodactylidae > Ctenodactylus > Ctenodactylus gundi. Next base: position 71,831 of record PVKB01004393.1, on the reverse strand, counting down.
ATCTGCAGAGAACAGGACAGAGGTGAGAGATAACATCCTGTTCAGAAGAGTCTGATTTGCTGTCAATTTTACAGCTTGGTTTTCCACAGTATGTCTTCTGCACTGAAATGAACTGTAGCGAGAAGTCTAAAACTATCAAGGGGTCAAGATAAAAAAAAAAAGATTATTTGACCTTCAGCTTCTGCTTTCAGCCTCTTTATTTACGTATTGGTTTAACTCAACCAAATGCCAAACAGATGGATACAGTAGGCTAATGATAAACTCTACTGGCAATTTACCCCAGGTAGGGCAACAGGACAGCACAGCTTTCATTTAGTTTACAAACGGTTCTCAAAGCTGCTACAAAAGAATTCAATTTATGTCAACTCTCATCAATCTACCCAGGAATTTTATTAGGAATGCTCACAGTAGGAGGAATGGGAGCTCTAAGGAATCAATCTGTAGAACTGTAGAGCAGACTTCTGTAAAAACTTTCAGAATAGCCCTTCTGCTGGAACATGAACGCAAAGACCAAAATTGCTGGGACCAGGCACCAGCCTGGAATGCAATTCTGAGATTTTCTATTTTAAAACCATAGGAAGAGAAAGAAATGCTCGTCTTTATGAAACACCACTTGTTAAAATGGACTCTCGGCTGACAGGCAGTTAAGCCCATCTTTACTCCTTTCTAATTTTATTGCTGGTGTTAAGGAAGGCTTATGCCAGAACCTCCTAAACACTTTATTGAAAAACAAAAGAGAATGCTTTTCATTTTTCTCTCATTCTCTCTACCATAACTAATTTTATAAGACTAATTCCCTAAGGCTAGGGAATTAGCTCAGAGGCAGAACATGTGTCCACCATGCCTAAGGCCTGGGTTCGATCTTCAGCACCTTAAAACAAAACAAACAAACAAACAAACAAAAAAACTGAAAATGTTTTCAATCCTAAATTATGGGGGCTGGAAAACCAATACAGATCTGCACTACTCTTAAATATAGCTGTCTTTTATTGAATTTTTGCTACATATTTAGTGAAGTGCTACGAAGAAAGTTGGTAATTCCCTTGTGAAGAGTTCTAAAACACCAATTTGCATCCATGTAAAATAAAATCATGGCAGGAACTTACACATTAGTCTTATATATTTAGATTATTTGAAGTTTTCTCATCTACTGATATCCCTTTAATGATGAAAAACAACAGAAATAAGTTTCAGTGGAAATGAGGCAGTGCAGGGAAGGAGGACGTGGAGACAGAGAAACATACTGGATGTTGCTTAGCTCCTATTTCTGCAGTTGATAATGTAGGAGCCTGGCTACTATTAAAGCCTCTAACATTGATATTAGTGATAAACGATTCATTAACCACTGTGGCTAATGCTTTTTAAATTATCTGCTTAAAAATAAGTAGCTGCTAGCATGGCAATAAATCTCTCTCTGGTTCAGGGTACAAGAAATAACATTTAAAGATCCTCCACAGGGCTAGGGCACAGCTCTGTGGTTAAAGCACCTGCCTAGAATAGGCAAACCCCTAGGTTTGGCTCTCCAGCACCACATAAGCAGGGCATACTGGGGCATGCCTGCAATCTCAGCCCTCGGGAGGCTAAGGCGGGAGTTCGAAGCCATCCTGGGCTACGTAGTGAGCTCGGGACAAGCCTGGACTACAAAGCAAGACACTGTCTCAAAATCATACAAAAATAATAAATAATAAAAATTCTCCACAAGCCACTCTCCTGTAAGTGCGATGCAAACATTTTTTTCATCTGCACAGCCCTCCTGAGGTAGCTGCTGTGGTCATCTGTGTTTTATAGTTGAGGAAATTTGAGCTAGGTTAAGAAGCTCTTGAAATTCTGGTTAGTTATCGACATTTTCTTGATTCAACTTCAGAGCTTTTGGCTTTGGCCATGAGTCAAATCAAGCCATTTCTTCTAACTATAGACGAAAAATCTAGACTGTGTTCAGCTTCCATGCTAAATTCTGTGCTTTTCTAGCCTTTGCAGAGTCATTCTTGAGAGGTAGTTAAGTTCCTTTGTCATTTGCAGACTAAGGAATTTGTGAATAATAATTTTTAATGCCCACCCATATGGCACGACCCTGAGATTTTTCAAATGGAACAAGCAGATGTAGTGAGCCTAGAAGCAGCTCTGTATGAAGGTGATCATCTAATCAAAAGTCTTGCAAGTCTTAATACCGGAAGCATGTGCAGGAGAGCAGAGAGGTGTTTAGGAGAAAGGTGTAAAAAGGAGAAGAGGAGAAGTGTTGCTATTTCTCGTTTTTTAGCATAACTTGTGTTAGACGGAAGGGTTGACATTTTTGATCTGCGCTCCTAAAACATATAGAGTAATGTTCTGAACTTTAACACACATCCTAGATAAGCTAGTGGTGCACTTTTAATTGGAAACAGTCAATGAATGTTTTAGTCTGCTCTTTCCAAGGGTCGGTAATACAAAACATGGAGCAATTTTAGCCAGTCATGAAATACCTACAAAAAAAACTAGGTAAATTAAATGAAAACTATTTTTCACATATAATTGACCTGACACGTAACTTATGTGGGGCATGGTACCCCAGGTGGAGCATCGTGATGGAGGAACATTTTCTGGGCCTTTGGTTTTCATTGCCACTATGGAATATATATTTTTGCTTATGAGAAAAGCACTTACTCCAGGGAAATTCTAAGGCAGAAGGAGGAAGATTTTTCAGTTATTTATAACCAAAATATTTCAAAATATAGGTAGCTATATTTATGCTTGGTTCTTATTTTAATAAACACTGAGCATTCTTGCCCATAAAGAAATTTTTCAGAATCACAGAGGAAAAGAAATGTTCTCCTTCCCAAATGCGTGGCTCTTCTGCTTTAAAACAACAGCTAAAACTTTCAAAAAAATTGCAAAATTTGTAAAAGCTTGCAGACTGCCTTAGGATTTCCCTTTGCAAATCTTTTCTATAGCAGTCAAAAAATTAAAAATCTACTCTTAGCAACGCAGTTAATCGAATCGACTTTGGGGGAGACCGTAAAGATTGCTCCCACTGCTAATAAACAAGAATTTCTTAGAGTTCTGGAGGCTGAGAAGTACAAGATCTGATGACAGATTCAGTGTCAGGTGAGAACCTGGTCTCTGGTTTATAGTTGGAATGTTCTTCCTGTGTCCTTACATGCAGAAGGGTCAAGAAACATCTCTGACCTCTTTTATAAGGGAACTGATCCCACTCAGGAGGACTTCATAACCTAATCACCTTCCAAAGGCCCTTCCTCCTAATAGTACACCATCACCTGGGGGGTTAAGATTTCAGCATATGAACTTGGGAAGATGGGGACACAAGCACTCAGACTGTGGTGCACACAAACTGTACCAGTAAAGCTCTCTACAAACCCAGACCCTCAGGTGTGCACCTGTCAGGAGACAGCCCCTGTCATGTTTATGAATGGATTTATTTTGCAGCCCAATATGAAATGCTGCAGCTAGCCTTGAAGCTTTTCCCAGGAACAGCAACAGCAGAAGCAGCCTGAGAAGTTTCCCCTTCCCTCTGCCACCTGCTGGACAGGCTGCATTTACTTTCCTCTCTCATGGTACATCATGGACATGAAGAGACATGGGAAAATAATTACTGGGCTGAAAGGCAGAAGAATTCAATTCTAATTTTAATTCTGTGCCCATGTGGCCATTTTCCTGTGACAAAGTAACTTGTGCGGCTGAGTCTGAGTTTCCTCTTTTGTAAGAGGAAAATGGTATCAAGGGAAGGAAAAAACACGGAATGGCTACTATGCATAAACCATCCGCAAAGACTGTGAGTGATAGCCACGTGGTGGCATCCATCTGATTTTACACAGGAGGAAAGGGAGGTCCTGAGAGAAAATAACTTGACTGAACCTATATATTATGTAAGCAAAAGAAACGGAATTCCTGGTACAGAAAGTGTCACCCAGGAGTGGCTTTCCCTATACAACCACGCTCCTCTGGATCATCAAGGAGTTCATGAACGCTACATTTGGAGCTAGCCTCCCGAGACATTGTAAAGGAACTCAGTCAAAGCAAGCATATTTAAAAGGATTAATAGTTTCTAAGAATAGCGTGTAGTGTGTGTGTGTCAGGTTTTGGGTTTTGACACCATCAGTTATTAGGACTAGGCATAAATGGTAAAATGCATTTTTGTATTAAATACAGGCACATAGTGCCATATACATCTTATACTTTGCAGGTTTTTAATAGACACAAAGCTCCTTCTGTGTACAACCTCACTAGATCCTCCAAACTGCACACTACAAGGTGGGAGAAGTTATTGCTCATGTTTTGCCATTGGAAATTGCCCTGGGGCCTGTGTCCCTTCTCCTGGTCCCACTTCTGCCTCACTTCATTTTAGCTTTGTCTTAGTTCTGAGTTCAACAACAATTGCAACATAGACAGTCAGGTGAGAGCGCAGACTCACCCTCCAGCAGCCAGACCTCCTCATGCTCATGTCACCCCTCCCTGCATCCTGAGACCCTCTCCCAACCCTTTACCCCACCAGCATAGCCTAGAAATACAGAAAGTTGTGGCCTCAGGAGTAACCCTCAAACAATACAGGAAGATAGAAAAGGCAAACAAACATCTCGTGTCTTTAGTATGGGCAAACATGAGAGGAATTCTGCAGCCTTCAGAGATCCTCTCAGTGGAACGTAGGCCCCAGGGAAGCCCTCATGACCTGCAACAGTGACTTCAGTAACACACCCTGCTACGTCTGCCTTCCCTGTCTACTCTCCCCATTCTCTCATTCTTGCTTCCAAAGTACTTGTGCCAAGTCCTCGACACAAGGTCTACTCTGAGGTAACCTCAAAATGAAAGGTGGCAGGGAGGGGGACTTGCACAGGCCGCCCAGCTGGCCAGCAGAGGAAGGAGCACACACTCTCATGCCTTCTGGTACAGAACTCGGCTACCTCCTCATCTTCCACTTCTAGCTGGAGACACAGAAAACTGCCATATCTTCCTTTCATCAGTAGTACAGTCACAGAAGCGAGTGTTAAAGAGATGTGTTTGAGTGCAAAATTAATAACAAGTGACAAGTACCACTTTTGCTGGGGTTACACAGATGATCTGTAAGGCTGTGACAAAAACCAAACCAACCAACTCCGTTCTCCCAGATTTTAAAGTATCATATTTTACTCTATTGTCTTTGTCTAATTTACTTGTCTAAGTAAATTATAAATCTTGTTTTAGGCCAAGTTTTAAGAAAGCTGAAGTGCTAGAACTTCCAGGGTTGTACGTTTACCTAGCACTTGAATCAGGACTAGAACCTGTTCCGCTCTAGGTATATTGCAGGCTTTGCTTACCAGATCTATTCGAAAACAGGATCACAGATTATCCTCAAGGAAGAACATTGGTCTGGGGCTCTGCAGTAAACTGATTTCTTTCTTCCTTTCCTTCCTCCTCTCCTGCCTTCCTTTCTTCTTCCCTAACACCAATACGCCTCCCTTACGGGAGTTGTACCAGTTTTCCTTTGAGAAACGAACCATCTTGAATACTTGGTTCACACACTGGGGTCTAAACGCCTCAACAATCATCCACTCCAGAACCTGCAGTGTGACCAGGGTTAACCAAGCCGTGCATTTTCCTCACCCTGGCTGGTCATAGCAACTGGCTCAGAGCACGGAAGTGGCCCTAAGCCTGGCCTAACAAAATGAGTATCATGAGTCTGCTGGGTCCGTGGAAAACGAGCCATTCTCTTTCCTAGAGGGACGCAGGCCACTAGACTACACGACAAGTCTTGAGTGTCTGCTACCCGTTTTGCCACCCATTGGAAAAGCCCCCTAAAAAAGAAATAATACAGCAGAGAGGTGGAGAAACACTGATGAGGTAGCACGGATCTAAGGTCCATTTAAATTGTGTTTGCTACAGGACTTTACAGCCACAGGATCCAAACGCTACTGTCTCATCTTTCCCTTTTAATCTCTCAGCAAGTCCTGCCTGACACAGGTATGCACTCAAGCATTCAGGAAGCTCAGTCCTCTGAAGAAACACATCTGTTTCCCACCACCAAGAAACAGGCCAGGAAGTCAGGCAACAGAAGCACAGGCAGGCAGATATTGGCAGGATCCTCTGTCCCTGCTTCAGACAGCCTTAGGAATGAGGTGCTACCCCAGTCTCTTTATGAATTCACAATGCAGCAGGCCTCCTGAAAACCGCATCAACTTTAATGTGGAGGAGGCCACGTTCACATGCATTGGTTTCAGACTTGCTCATCAGCCCCTGCTCCGATTCAAAATCAAACTGCAACCAGCACAATTCAACATCAAACAGTTCAGAGGAAAAACCTTGGATTGGGAATTCCTTTTGGTCACCTTTCTTTTCTTTCTCTCCCTTTCTTCTTTCTTTCTTCTTTTAGATAAAATTAGCAGCATTGAGAATCAATGTTTTTATGTCTCTGAGTTCTATAAAAACTTCTCGTCTATTCTTCTCCCTTTTAATGAGCTTAGTCACAAGAAAGAGAAAGGTCATAGGAGGAAAAAAAAAGCTGAAATCTGACCAAAAAACTTTCCCCTGGCTAATAATATGGATGTAGAGGAAGCAACTCATCATTTTTCTAAGAAACTTTGCCCGTCTCCCTGAGAAAAAGCATCAAATATTCACTTCAAATATAATATTTCAAAGCCAAAGGGCAGATTTCAAGCTTATTGATAACAGTGCCCCAGGAGTTCCCAGAGCTCAGAACAGTGTGGAAGGGAAAGGGAGAAGAGAAAGGTGAGAGGACACAGGCTACCAAGTGACGTGGAGACGTGACAGGTGCTGGCCCGCATATAAACATGGGCCGCCAGCCCTTTGGCTCTCTCAAACACACACTGACGAGGCCTAGACATGAGCCTGCCTTCCAATTTAGTTCCTGTTTGGAAAGCTGACTCGACACCCACACTTACCTGATGAATTCCACAGAATAGTACTGGATAGGGGAGCTTCCTTTGCTCTCCCCAGGCTTCCATGACAGGGCCACCTCGGAATCAGAAACCACCAGGACGTGTGGCTGTTCGGGCGCCGCTGGAGGCAAGCAGGAATCTAGGTGGAACAACAAACACAGCTAGACTTGGCTGCGTGTCTTAGCTGCTGCAGAGGTGGAACAGATTTTTTTTTAAATGTGTTCTTCCGAAAACCAAACATCTTTATTCCAAATAGCCTCAAAACCCAAGCCGAAACACACACACACCCCCCAAAAATTACACTGCATTCTCCACTTAAGGCCAGAACTATTGAGAACTTGCCTCTCCCCCCGCCACTTCAGCTGGAAATCCAACCACGCGGGGTGGAGAAGGCCCTCATGTGTAAAATGTGGTGTCCCTCGCAACCTGTCACCGTGCTTATATCCGGACATTCACACCCCCCAGGTTTTGTTCATACTACTGCTTAGGCCTGATTATCTCCTCCCACCTACCAAGTGTGGCGTCTTCGACCGGCAGACACCACACGGACTCTCACGATCGTGGAACGTTGACTGACTTGACGACTACTCTTTATTCCGCAAAGCCCAAGCTTAAATACCCTTCCATACCCACATTAACATACAAGCAATCTAATAGGCTACACGTTAGCGTACAAGCAATCTAATAGGCTAACATTAGCATACAAGCAATCTAATAGGCTAACAAACTCTCCAGACCCATCACTCCACCCCGGGACCTCCTCCTTAGAACAGTCCCGTGGTTCAACACCTGATCCAAATTTCAAGCAGAACACCTGACTTAAATTCCAGACAGTAAATGCTTCGTGGAAAGGAATGTGGCCAGGTCTGCAATGCTGAGGCTCTCGGGCCCTGAGGGCCCAACAACCAAGCAGTTTTTGCAGGCCAGATTGAGGACACTTAGGACTCTTTCCTTCCCCCCATATGAAGAGTGCCATGTTAGCAGAGACCACGACCAGCCCACCTCTGCGGCCCAGTGTCAGCCATGCTACCATCCCGGCGAGTGCTTGCTGGTTCCCTCGGCCTCACTCCATTTCCTCCCCTCTTAATCCCTCCGCACTGCCCTATCTCCACTTACTAGTGTCTCCTCCCAGAGCTCCTCGCTGACTCCTCTTGCCCTGTGGGGAGCGTTTCTCACAGTAGGAGAGGAAGCACTGATTAGCACAAAGGCCTGAGACAGTAAGGGCGCTGCTGGTGTCGGTCACCCCTGAATTCCTGGGCCTACCACCAGCTCCCACAGAGACTTGCAGAATGGACACAGGAACAATGGCAACCTGTCCCTTTACTACTCAAATCTATTTTACCTTGGGACAAAGTGGTAACGTGCCGAGGAGAGCTGAGCCGGCCTTTGCCAGTCGGGCTGTAAGCTGCTATGCTCACTTGATACTCGGTGCCTGGCTTCAAATCTCCGATCACTTCCTCCTGTCAATAACCAGACAAGAAAAGCCCCAGTGAACCGAAGTTCTCTGTCATTAAACAGTACAGTTTCCACGCAGCTTATGCCTGGAGGCCCTTGGGAAATTGCTTGGGACAGAGATTGTTTTGCTTAGGCTAAAACTGGCCCAGTTGAAAATCTGCTAAAACAAAAGCACAGGGACACATTTCCCAAGACCAGAGTGTCACTCTGCATTGGAATCGACACACTGCCCTAGAACTGGATTCATTCACATTAGCAAATGCTGCTGTTGGCATTTTAATTCCCTGATCTAAGTACAGTGTTTCTGGGGTGCAAATCATAATCCTTCCAGAATGGGAACCCCCCACTTACTTATTTCCATTTACAGACTGCAGATGCTCAATGACCAGTCCCACGGCAAATAGAGGTCCTGATTTATACCCATGAAGTAGGGACTAAAATTTTGATTCTTAAATTTTAAGCAGTATCAAATAGCTGGGGGCCATCCTTCCCACCCCCCACCCAGAGCTACTGATTAAGTAGCTCTGGAGAAAGGCCTGAAATTTTGGATTCCTAAAAAGTACCTGGTCCTGGTGATCCTGCCGGTAAGGCTCGGAGCATTGGGTACCACTAGGGTTAAGCGTGAATGTATGTGTGAACTTCCCCAGTACAAATGGCCCTGGCTGAGGAGGATTTGCTGGGCTTTAGGCTTCTGCAAAAGTGGAGTGTTGGGCTATGGATGTAGCTCGGTGTTAGAACATTTGCCTAGCATGCACAAGACCTGAGGTTCTACCCCCAGCACAAAGCAAAAAATAATAATTATTATTAAGTGCGCAAAAGTTAAAATAGAGGCTGTGTCTATGAGGCTACATTGTAAGCAGTCGGTGGGAGCCCCACTGTATCCGTGAGAAGCAGCAGCAATGGAAACGGAGCCAGTTCCAGGCTTGAGTTCTGACTGCCACCTAGTACTAGCCTTGGCTTCACATCAAATCCATGAGGCTCGCTTCTTCCTTGGTAAGACGGCATGACTGGCATCCAAGTCTCTTGCGAGGCCATGAGATGTGTCTTGGGGACCCTCCTCCTCTCTGCTGCCCCAGGTTTTCCATCCACTCCAGGACTCTAGCTTTCCCCTTGATACCTTCCCTGGTCACCCGGACCTGGTGATGCCCCCTACTAAATGCTGTGCCACAATTCCGCACTTAGTTGTGCACTCCTGATACCAAAATCTAAAACTTTTTGACATCAGGAATAGAAATTCCACACCTGGTTACGTGTGAGAGGTCACAGTCAAACACAAGTGCACTGAACATAAAGCATAAGATTACCTTCAATCTATGTGTATAAAGAGTGTATAAAATGTTTTTTTAATGTGTTTAGGCTTGGGTCCCATCCCCAAGGTTTCGTCTTGTATATGTAAATTTTCCAAAATTAAAGAAAGAAAGAAAGAAATCTGAAACACCTCTTGTCCCAAGCATTTCAGGTAAGGGACACTCAACTTCCCTTACAAATTTTCACTGTTTCTCCAGAGACTGTGTGTCAGCCATGTGAGATCAGGGACCATACATTTCTTGACTATTTCCTTGGCAAATGATTAAATATTCACTGTTGCTAAAGAGAACTAAGGAGATTCAAAAAATGTTTTGAAAGCATTCAACAAATAACATAAAATTTAATAGGGTAGTTTTTAAGCCCTGACTACATATTAGAATCATCTGAAGATCTAAAATTAAACAAATATTGATGCCTGGGCTCCACTCCAAATCACCTAAGTGAGAATCACTGGAGACAGGGCCCAACTGTCTGCATAAAGCTCTCCAGGTGGATCTAACATGGGGGCAAGTTTGTGACCCACTGGCCTGGGGAATAGCTGACCTCCATGCCTGCAACTCCATTCTCCTTCCTCTCTTTTCATGTATTTCCAGCCTCTCCGACAGCTACCCGATTTTCCTGTATTGACTGGACTCAGTCTGCTTTGTTTCTCCCCTCAAAGGCAGCCTTCTTGAAGAAGTCGTGTCTACCTTCTTGCCTCCCACTCACTCTTCAATTTACTTCCACCTGGCCTCTCTCCTCGCCAAGTCTACTATCATATTCTCACCTCAGTCCCCACAACAACATGGCAAATCCAAGGGGTATGTCTTAGTCTCTATGATTCTTTTCAAATTTCAATCCTGTTATTGTTTCTGATGTCTTCTGGATTCCTTGGAAGCCAGGGCCATGCTCCTCCCTGGTTTGCTATTTCTCCACTGCTGCTCTCCAATATCCTCTACCCACTCCTTTCTTTGCTGTACCTAAATGTTGACCTTTCCCAGGGCTTCTTCCCTTACCATCGTCTCTTTCCCTCTGTGGACTCTTGAGTATGCAAACTCTTCTCTTAAGCCCTTAGCTTCTGACACCACCTTTGTGGTGACACCTCCCAAGCCTCTGGCTTGGCTTTTCATCTCCAGGTGTGCATTTGTGGCTGCTTCTTAAACACCTCTGCCGAACAACCACCAAGCCACCCAAGTTCAACACAACAAAATCCTCAGCTAATCGTTCCTCCTGACACTACCAGAAGTAAGACATCACTTCACGGATTGTGCTCTCTTCATACCCATGCAGAAATTCTCGATACTGTCCTCTATATGTTCATTTCTGATCCTGAACTGCCATCTGATCACTTAGGATACGGCTGGCACCATCTTTCTTTGTATCACTTGAATCTGTCTATGACATTTCATCCTATTATATGTTTAAGTCCAATTACTCATAATTACGACAATGGGCTTTGACTCTCCCTACCGGCAAGAAGGCTTGTGACTCCAGTTTGGGCTCCACACGGTTATACTAAAGTTATATTCCTCACTCTCAAAGCTGGGCAGATCATTGTCTACTTTAAAATCCTCACAAAATAGCACATCTGTGTTCCCTTACTTATTCTTATAGCATCATCCTGTGCCATGCATTCTACATTCCAGTCATACTTAAGAACTTGGCAGGGCTCAAATTTATGCCATTCAATTCCTTGCCTCTGGGCCTTTGAACCTGCTGCTCCCTCTTCATGAAATGCCCTTCTCCCTACTCTCGCCTGCTCACCCTGCTCATCTTTCATGACTCAGTTCAGCTGAGACATTACCTCATTTCTCTAACCCCCGTGCCCAGTCTGGTTAAGTGCCCCCCTCTGTGGTTCCTTGGTGTCCTTGGTGCACCTTGATCTTAGCACTACCCACCTTATATCACAATTATCTGTTTATTTGTCACCGTCTTTCTGACCACCTGAGGGCAGGAAGCAAATTCCTATTCCCACGGCATTGCAAAGCTCTGCACAGTATTATCAAATACATAGCAAATGCTTACGCAGTGCTCATTGGTGAATGAATAAGTGAACTGAAGTGACACGAAAGAGATGAGCCATGATGACCCACAGAAACGGATTACCTCATCAAGATACCAGGAGAGCTTCCACTACTGACCTTCTGTCTTGATGCACAGCACCATACGTGTTTTGATTTGAATGTGTTTCCCAAAGTTCACATTCTAGAAGCTTGATCTCCAATCCAACAATGCTGGGAGATGGGGTGGAGCTTAGAAACAGGTGATCAAGACAGAAGGGCAGAACTCTCCCAAGTGGACTGATGTCTTTATTTCTTGAAGTATGTTAGTGTGCGAGCATGTTAATTACTGAGAAAGTGAACTGGTCATAAAAGCGAGTTTAATTCCCTCTTGCCCTTTAACCTCCCTCTGAAGGATGACACGGCAAAGGCTGTCACCAGATGCTGTGGAGCTGTCAACATTAAGGAACACCCCCCTGAAACGCACCAGTTTCTAGTGCTGGCTTGTCAGCAAGTTGGCCTAAGTGTGTGAGGGGTCAAGAGGACGGAGTAGTTGGGGCCATGAGAAAAAGAACTGGTGTCAGTGATTTAGCAATTATTTCTTCCCCCAAATGAAACCTCTCACTATATTGTGACTGACGTCCTTCGAAATTTTTAGTAACAGACCACACAATTCCACAAATCTTTCTCTTTCTGTTCTTAGACAATCATGTAGCAACTGTTGCAGACTCGTATCAAGCTGGAAAAGATGCTGACTAGGCTTTTCTCCAATAAAAAAACAAATCGTGTTTTGTTGCATTTTGCTGCCTTGTGGAAGTTTGAAAACAAGACAAGACATTTATCTTGTATTTATTTCCATACAAGATGCTGAAAAATAGAATGAGAGAAGTTGCTACCTTGGAGGAGAGGCCAGAATGCATCATTGGTCCTTCCCAGTCTCCTCCTCCATTTTGGGGGCAGGGTGAGGGAAGTTGGGCATCTTGCTGCAAAGTCATCCTGCTCTGTGTTTATCTAGCCCTTCCTAAAATGCAAATCCAAAAGTTGCCTCTTTTGTGTTCATGAACACCAGCAGTGTCAGTCCTTAGACCTATGAATTTACATCTATAGAAGAGAAAAGCAAGGCAAGTCATTTCACTGAGCCCAAGGAAAAGCTTTGTCCCAAGCCAGCTCTTCCTTAGGACTCTTGCCTTCCCCACAGATTGTCACAACACATTTTCATCACATATGCAGTATAATTAAAGTTTGCTCTATGTAGCATTTTGAAATGTATTGCTTCTTTTAATCCTCATGTAATAGCCCAAAGGAGTCAATCTTATGTTCTCACTGTTCAGATTTACAGCTAAACCCAGAGGGTTTTTGTAACTTTCTTTGGGGCAAGATGGGTCTAATTTTCCTCATAAAACACATAACAACCTAATCTGCTTCCAATTGGCTGGCTTCTAAATACAACTATCTAAATCTCTGGCTAGCTCTTTGTTTTTCAGGTGTCTTTGTCATCTGTACCAGCCTCATGCCCTCTGTACAGTCTTATCTGGATGGCTTGTCATCCTGTAGTACCCATTGGCCCTTTGCTCAGAATAGAATGAGCTGAATTCACCAGGCTGGGCATGGTGGTGCATGTTTGCATCTCAGCATGGTAGCACATGGTTGTAATCACTCAAGGCTGAGGCAGGAGAATTGCCAAGTTCAAGCCCAGCCTGAGACAATAAGTAAGATCTAGTCTCAAAATAAAAATAAACAAAGAAAGAAATAACTAAAAATTGCTGGGCATGTAGCCTCATGCACAGGCCCTGGATTTTAGCCCTGGAGTGGAGGAAGAAGAGGAAGAAGAGGAAGAAGAAGAGGAGGAGGAGGAGGAGGAGGAGGAAGAGAAGGAGGAGAATGTAAAGGCAAAGTGGAGGATGGAAAGGAGAGGGGAAGGGAAAAAAGAAGCCACCACCATCACCCCTTCCTTCTAGGTGTAATCATGTGACTGGAGTCTGGGATGGGGCTGAGAATCCTGCGGACAATCTGAGTTATTCCTTCAAAGGCAGGGACGTACACTCCTTGTCCTCATCCATTGGTCAGGGTACCGGTGTAGCAGTGAGCCATTTTGGACAGTGGAGATGAAGGCACAAAGGGTTGGCAGAACACTGGATGGGAGAAGCCCAGGTCTCCTCACAAGACCATTCTAAGAGCTTATACTGGTTTCATCCAAAGATCATATGAGGGAAACATAATGCACATCTTGACAGAATAACCGCTGTTCTGAGTTTCTGGACTACTAGACTTAAATTCAGGCTCATACATGACCCAGTATATAATGGCAACTTGAACGGCTATGTAGGAGAGACACACCAAAAAGCAACCACCTTTTTCTTAGCCTGAAATCACATGGAGCGTCTCTGAACTGAATTCTCCGACCCTGATTTTGGACCTCACCAATCTGTCCTTCCCTACTATTTCTGCTCTTTCAACTCAAATCTAGACCATTTGGTTTTGAAAGTGAAACCAAAAGTTGTAGTATTCACCAGTTCACGTGGACATAGCTGAGAGTAGGCCCGACACGAGTACAGTGCTGAATCAGAAGCCAGAACACCCAGATCGTGTTGTCAAACTAGCCTCGTGGACTTGGGGATGGAATTTAGCCTCTCTGCACTAATGATTCAACACCAACATCCTTTCATTATTCCTACATAATCTTCATTGGCAGCTAATGAACATGAATTTAACTTCACGGTTGATCCTACCAGACAAAGTAGGGCTCCCTTTCCTTCAGAAGCTATTGAGGACGCCTAGCAACATATCATAGAAGGTACCAGAAAACCAGAAAAGTAACCTCTTCCAAGTATCCTTTCTCCAATGGCCCTGAGAAAAGCTGCACAGAGTTTCATGGAGAGGGGAGCTGTAGGGATGTCTGTTCCCTGAATGGTCACAGACAGTGAGAAGGCATTTTTCAAGGCTTTATAATAAAGCAGCACTGGAAAATGTTTCTTTGTTCAGATCTGTCCCGAATGATTTAGAAAAGTTAGCCTCGCCTATGCCTAGCCACTAAAATGCCACATGTATTTCTTGACTGCCTATGGAACTAAAATACCGTACTTCTGGCCAGGAAGCATCAGCAGTCCATCCCATAATTTCATAGAGAAAGAGACTGGAAGAGCTCAGTGACCTCACCAAGGCCACCTTTGCTTCTGTGGCAGAGCGAAGACTAGATGCAAGCTTCTGATTCCAGCATAAGTCTTCCCTCTCTAATCTCAGATGAGACCCAAACAGAGTCACCGGTGTGGGTCAGCCAGACCAGTTGTGTCCAAGGGGAGTGATGATGCCTCCCCTCCCTAGACCCTGCGGAGCAGAACAATCTACTGAGACACCAGAAGCAAACAAAATAAGTTGCTATGTCTGTTTTATCTTTTACTTTAAAATTCTGTGGGATTGCATAATGCCATACTATATCAGTACAGTAGTACATGTATAATTTATAAATATATAAATACACTGGTGCACATTCAAATATTTTTTAACTGATGGTGTCCACAATCAAAAAGTGTGGAAACCAGTTGAAACATCCATTTCCATTTCTGATTCTAAAAAAAATCAAATTGCCCTGATTTGTTCTGCTACTTCGTTTTGGGGATTAAACCTATAGGGTGTTTTTCTAAGACTAACGAGAATGTGAGCGTAAAACACTAACCAAATCAGAATTCCCGAGAAAGCAGATTAGAAAACATGTATCAGAACTCCTCACTCCTAGCTGGGTTATGCTGGTGAATTCATCTTGCTAATCAGACTAACCGTTTGTCAGCCTAGTCCCCTCTTTGGCATTCAGTCTGGAAAATCAGCCATTTTAGATGATAGATCCTGTCTTACTGAAAAGACACTCTGGAATCACTAGAGAGTAAGAAGAGAAGAGGTGAAGGGGTGGGGTGGGGGAACCTGCAGTCCAGTTTCACCTGGAACAGAGCTCACATTGCTCCAACCTTTAACGGTATTTCTTGTAACCTCACTTTGTCACAAGAGGTGAAGCAGCACATAAAAGGACAGGATCATCTTCTTTCCAAATTGAAATCCACCTGGGACGCTGGGCAACCCCTGCCTAGAATGGAGTACTTTCTCCACTAGACCTTGCTGAGGATAAGGGAGATGCAGGAAAGCCTGCATTTTGATGAAAAGAAACCTGTCCCCTCAGGGTCCCCCTCCCCCACAACCCTGGGTGAGTCAGGAGGGCTGCTTTTCTGAAACATACTTACAAAAACTGCCTGATGATCAGGTGGTCCCTGGAGAGAGGAAAACAAACAAACAAGGACAAAATAAAAACAGGAGAAATGTGAGTAGTAAAAGAAGAAAACTTGCAGGACTAAAATGAGCAGAACACCTGACCCTTCCTCTGGTTACAGCCGCACACAGCAAGCACATGTCCTTACAGTATGCATTTTATCAGCCACTTTCCTGTTCTTATTCTACACCCCATGACATGGGAAGGCTCTGCGATACCATATTTCATTTTCTACTCACTCATTTATAGGATGATAAGACAGGAAATGGACACTCCCAAATTCTGTCCTTGGCACATTTAGTTTTTTAGAAAACTTTTTACAGCAACTCTAGGCCAAAGAAATGCCTCAGAGTTCCAGCCAGTAGTTAAATCCAAACAACTTGTTAGTAGTAGTTATACAAATGTTGCTGTTTTCTTTGCAAATTTTAAATATTTCAGAGCATCGGTGCTCTTGCTGCAGCCACACTGGCATATGGTTTGAGAACCATCGATAAACTAGCTATGGCATAGATAGGATTGGGTGGAAAGTTGACACCCACAAAAGTTACCCAGCTGGTTTGTTGTGATGCAGAAATCTGAAGCATGTAGTTGAGTCAGAACCAGCACCATTTTGCTCTGCTGACCTCTCCCCCTCTCTCCCTGAGTCACAGTATTTATGTCTAGTCATAATTCCTCTTCTCTTCACTTACCATATTCTGTAACCTTAGCTATCTCTCTGGAAACAGCCTGCACATGCGTGTGTGCTCATTCCTGGGACTCAGAGCATTTTCTTCTATAGGGTTGCTCCTCCCTTGACTCTGAATTTCTAGAAATTTCCCTCCTTCAATTTTTAGTCCTACATTTTACCTCTAGACCTCTTGTTTCTGCTCCCATCTCCGTCTCTTCATGGTCTGCCCACTTACTAAGCGGCAAATGTCATTGACATGTGGTCTGATGTTGTTCTCTACATGTTTTATGAACATGAATGCAGTTTTCCCAACCACACTGAACAATGCTCCCAAACAGGGAGTGTGCAGGGTCTAGGGGTGGGCATAAAGAATCCACAGGGGAAGCTTGTCGAAATCAGCAAAATGGTCAAGCGCTCGAATTAGCGTGCTGTCATGTCCAGATGTGAGCAACAGAGAGAATATTTTCAACACAAAAGACAACATCTATATGACGTTTACGTCTTTGAAAGGCTTTACATACGTGATTTTATTTGGCTCTCTCCACAGTCTAATTATCATACTGCTCCAGGAGAGCAGCCTGAGGCTTAGACAGGATAAATGAGTCTAACGGAAGCTCTAACCTGCAACAGGAAACAGGTCTAGAAGCTCAGGGGCTGGTTCCCCTCCTAGCACTCTGTTTTCTGTCTGCCCTGCAGTGACCTCCACAGAGGTGCCGATTTTTGACTCAGGTCTCAGGGGACAGCTAGGCTGTCCATTCAGAGCGCTGTCCTGTCGCCATGGCATCACCAGCACCACACCTACCATAAGTCAGAAGCCACAGCCATTGTGTTCCACGCAGAGCAATGTGAGCCTATTAGAGACATTGCTAGGGACAATGCTGGCCTGTTGGTAGGGTCAGTGGACTTGTGCAAAGCTCCAGGGTTGGGGAGAGAAGAGGGAACCTCAAATATATCATTTCTTGGTTGAGGCCAATCCAATTTCCCCTTAAGATCAAATAAACCCCATCATGGAGTCTGACAGCTTCGGAGCTAATGAGGTTGTGTAAGCAAGAACCTCGCCGGGAAGAAAAGCGTGCCACAAAACTACAAGTAGGCTGAGCGTGTGCATTGATTTTTTTTTCAGGTCATGAGAACTTTGGTAGAACTACCCAGAGCAGCCCTAGATTTACAGTCAGCACTCTTTCTTACTAATGTATGATTTGGAGAAGTTACTTCACCACTCAGAGTTGCAGCATTCCTGTCAAGGAAATGAGGTCATGGAATAGTCACGAGGAATAAATGCCAAGCCAAACGTAAGACAAGAGGAGAGTGTTCGGGAGGTGACAGACACTTAATAAGTAATAGCTACGTATCAAAGATAACAAATAGGTCTCAGGCCGTGCCGTGCCTACCGGCACTAATCAAACAAGAGACACAAGCAGAGTAGGGGCGCTGTGCAACTCCTCACGGAGCCACTGAACGCCCCCAGCCCGGGCAACGCGGCTTGGGAGAGACAAACCAAGCAAAAACCAGAAGATGCTGAAGGCGAAACATTCACCCAGAGAGACCCTGACAGGAAACAGAAAAGAGCGGAGGGGCTGACAACGGGAGCTGAGCTGGAAAGGAGGACAAACGACTTGGGATCTCCGAATATCCATTCCCAATTACATCATTTTCTTCTGCATTGTGTCTCCAGACAGTTGGGAAGATACAAATGTGTCTTATTTATTTATAAAGGCTTTATCGGGATTTCAAAAAACCCTCAGAATTGAACTTTATGAAGAAAAGAAAGGGGGAAAAAACAGGCACAGGGTGGTTTTTTCCTTGCTTGAGTCCAGGGTGGAAGCATTTAGACCAGCATCCTTTCATCACACGTCTACCTGTCTAGGGAGAGAATAGGATGGTGGCAGAGGGGACGTACATGGCAGACCGCACCAATTTTAGTTATGATGACAGTGTGCACACCAATGTAGAAAGCCGCCTGGATCTCCCCAGAATGCCAACCACGTGGGAGGATTTTGAGGGCGCTGCCAGCCCGGAGATACTCACAGTGACTGCGGTGTCCTGGCTGAGTGGCACGCTGTGTGACTGCTCCTGTAGGGACTTATCTGCACCGATCTCAGAATAAAAGACCTTGAAAAGATGCAGACGCCTTAGTGAGAACAGAGCCAGTACATCCCTGCATCAAAGGCTGGAATATTATTCACAAAGGCAGGTGGTTCTGAGGTGCATCACCTCGCCCCACACTAGTTCCATGGAAAGGAACAGGAGACATAGTGAGAACCGGGCAGAGGAGGGCGGTGTGGAGTGGGCCAGCTTAGGAGCCTGCAGAGTCCAACACACCTCAAACTATAATTCTCTGTAACCATTCTTTTCCCCATGTTCGTTATGACATGAGACCAGAAATCAATGGCTACTGTCTCCTGGTGAAGTGGAGACAGTAGGGAGTGGTGGGAATTGAGTGTAATGGCAGACTTTGGTTCGATCTTAAGTGGGAACACAGCCCCAGTGGGCTTGGTGCACCAGAAAACTGCATCTTCAGGGTGGCCAGCTCTCCCCACTTCTCAGAGATTTCAGAACTCCGAATAACGACCTGAGGTGTCCTGACTTCTAAAAGCTGACTTGTCCCCCAAAACGCTGTTCAATGAAAACATTTTGGTGAGCTGAAGTCAAGGGGCAAGCTCAACTTGCAGGCTGGCGATGGGGAGAGCGTATTCTCTGTTCCTTCCTCCACTTTACCTGTCCGCCCCCTTGAATTCAAGTCTCACCTTAGTTAGTATTTATCAATAACATGCCACAGTGACTCCCTGGGATTTCCCATGTTCCTGCATTATTTTCTAAGTGTGTCTAAGTCTAGTCAAAGACAAGCAAAGTGAGATTCAGAATGGCATTGACTCAACACTTCTACCTTGATTCAAAGAGACTAGAATGGATTAAAACAAGATGATGAGTTTTTGTTAACTCATAACATATGTTAGAAACATACATCTGTCAAGATACTATACTAGATACTATATACCTAGTATATTCTTCTGGGGAAATGTTTTGAAAATGTCGATAAGCATAAAATGGGATTTAAATTTTTCAAATTGGAGAACCGCAGAAATTGTATCTACTACTGGCTCTGCATTTTCCCACTGTGCACAGAGAAGAGGTCAGGTAGATCCCTACCTGACTAATGTAATTGCTATATTCAGGGCTCTTACAGACAGAAGCCCTTAAAATGACTTTTATAGTTTTGCCAAAGGAAAGCAAGGTGGTTGTTCACATGGGAGGACTGACGGAAGGGCAGGTGGAGGATCTCAATTTGAAAAGCCAAAATCTGGTATGTTGCAAAATCTGAAACTTTCTGAGTCACAATATAACACCGAAAGTAGAAAATTCCACACCTGACTTTATGTGATAGATCACAGACAAAATGAAGACACACTAGAAGTATTGTACAATACCTGTGGGCTGTGTGTATAAGGTAAATAAATGAATTTTGTGTTTCTACTTAGGTCTCGGCTTCAAGATGTCTCATCATGTATATGTAGCTATTCTACTAAAATACTAAAATTAAAGAAGTCTAAAAGCCAAGAATGTTGGATAAGGAATACTCAACCTGTTTTAGGAGGGACGAGGATCAGAAGGATGTACAGTCACAGTACCCACCGCAGAAATCCTCATGACTGTGTACTCACCGTGTACCCGATGATGGGGCTGCTGGGGTGCCGTGGCATTTTCCACTGGATGCTGAAAGCCGTACAGTTCAATGCACCCAGCTTGATGTTAAGAGGAGGTCCCATCTTGCCTGACCCCAAACAAAAGAGATTGAATTAGGATCTCCACGAATTCCATCGTGAGCATATTTACAGATGGAGAACATACTGAAGTGTAACTTAAGTATATTTCTATAAGCCAGACATGCAGTCACACCTGAGATACTCCAAACCTAACTCAGCTGACTGCCAGAACTTTGAGCTATCCTTTTCTGGTCTGGCACTGGTAGAGCAACAAGCCCAACCATTGCCCTTGGCTTGTTCTCTAACTTCTAATAGTCAAAGACAAGCAAAGGGAGAGTCAGAATGGCATTGACTCAACACTTCTACCTTGATTCTAGGAGACTAGAATGGATTAAAACAAGATGATAAGTTTTTGTTAACTCATAACATGTGTTAGAAACATGTGTCTCTCAAGATACTATACTAGATACTATATGTCTAGCATATTCTTATGGGGGAATATTTTGAAAATGTTGATAAGGATAAAATTAGATTCAAGTTTTCCAAGTATTTATCAACTTAACTGAAACCACTTCATAATTATAACTAATAAATTGCCAAAATTTACAAAACATAATCATAGATAATTCTATCATTCAGAGCTGAGTCCTGTCTCCACTATTAAACATCTTCTTTTGGCCATATACAATTTTTAAAAAGTTGTTTCATTTTCTCTGTGTGTGTATTTATTTATAATTGTTATAGTGGTTTATGCATCCATACATGTTCATAATCTTACTTTATTTCATTAATATGCTGACATTAAAATTATTCTTAAAAGCCGTGAATGCTTTTATATAATGCATATACTATAGCAATACTTGCCCTTCTACTATTGTTAAACAATTTATTCCCGTATTTTGCCATTTGAAAAATGTTCCATGAGGAGAGAAGCCAGGTCTGTGCTACTCAGTAAACTCACACCATTAAGAGCTAATAAACACTCCTTAACCGTGAATATTTAACTTGATTTTCCACTTACTGCTAGGTGTGCTTTCTTTTTGACTGCTACACATAGTTCTCTAGCATATCAATTTTGCAATTCACATGGGCCTAGTGTATCTATTTATTGGACTGGGTCCAACTTATTGCTGTTGGGGCCATTCACCAATTTTTTCCACTGAAATGCTTTCATTACCTGCATTTATTTTAATGATTCATAAAAGCCAAGAAAATTGCTCAATTAACCCATGGATTATATTGCATTAACTTCATATACATTTTTGTGAAAGTCTTCAGATATCTCTCAGATTTTTCTTCTTATCCTTTACTGAATTGAATAAAGGACTGTTTCTTCAGTGTTTTAAATAACTTAATTTTAAGCTTTTCTGCTAAAGCAACTAATAGAGACTCAGTTCCGTTACTTAGCAAGAATTGTGAGGCCAGGAGGCAGCTCCCTTCTGTCCCACAGACACTCTTACCTATCACCACTCAGAGATTTGATCTTCCACAACCTCCCTGGCTTTGCCTTAGCTCGAGATTTTAAAGTCCCACCTGACTGGCCAAAATTAGATCATAAACTTGCTCTTGACTTGATCAAGGGATGAGTTTTCAAACCGGGAAATAACTGGCTGAGGGGAATCCTGACACTTGTTTTTGTGTCAATCCTATCTACAGAAAACAAGGGCACCCAGAAGGAGTAAGGAATCCTAGAAAAACGGTAGTAGGAGGTCATGTGGCCATACACTCTAGGTACAGAGCGCACATGTATGCTAAACCCTGCCCGTGGGTGGATATGGAGGCATATGCCTACAATCCCGGCACCTTGGAAGGCTGGGGCAGGAGGACCAAGTTCTAAGCATAGTATAGGTATTTCAGCTACTTGAAAGAAATAAAGAACAAAGGAAAGAAAGGAAGAAAAGAGGGGAGAAATGAAGGAAGGAAGAAGGAAGGGAGGAAGGAAGAGAAGTAGCAAGGGCTGGGGGTGTAGCTCAGTATTAAGGTAATGGATTCCACTTCTATTACCACAAATAAATTAAATAAATAGAGGAATGAATGAATGAATGAATGAACTAACGGAATGAACTAACTAAAACACCACCAATATCCAGGCAGCTTCCCAAACTGCACAATTAGAGACGATGCTGAAAACAATATCTGTATGTATGTTGTTTGGTGCATGCGTGCAATATATTTCTAGGGAGGTTATATATGAAAAATTATGGGGTGCACATATTTCAATTTTTAGTATCTATTGACATTGTTCTCCCCAAAACATTAATTGAATGAATCTTTAACTACAAGGAGTGCTTTGAGTCTTACCATAAGACATTTGGTTTAGCACAAGACTTTGTCAAGAAAAGACAAGGCACCCATTGGGGGCTAATATTTGCAAAAGACATATCTCATAAAGGGCTGTTAGCAAGATATATAAAAGCTATAGAATAATATCTACCGAAAACGAATACACTGAATCTAATTCCCAGTGCCAGAGCCCCTGGAGATGGGGTGTGGTGGGGTGATAGGCTCTGAGGATGAGCTCTCATGAAGGGGATTAGCCCCTTATATGGAGATCTCAGACTGCTCCCCTCCCCTTCTGCTATCTGAGGACACAACAAGGAGACCAGGAAGCTGTCTTCCCCAGAGAACATACTCCTTGGTTTTGGACTTCTAATCTCTAAGCCATGAGAAATACGATATGCTTATTTTATTACAGGAACTTAAAAGAACTATGACAACAAAGAGTGCTTAAAACTCAACAATAAGAAAACAAACCAATTAAAAAGCAGGACAAAGATTTAAAAGACACCTCATGAAGAGGATCTCCAGATGGCAAATAAGCATATGAAAAGACGCTCTACAATACGTCATCAGGGAAATGCAAACTAAAACAAAAATGAGACCACTATATTCTCATTAGAATGGCCAAAATCCAGAACGCTGGCAAAACCAAACACTGGCAAGCAAGTGGGGCTACAGGAACCCTCGTGCCACTGCTAGTGACAGTGCAAAGTGGTGCAGCCATTTGTGAAGACAGCTCGAATTTTATTTTTTTTTAATATAAAACTAACCCTACTCGTACTAGCCAGCACTTGCCCTGATTGTTACTCACAGCAGTCAGGATGCTTGTTCACACTAAACCTTTCACCTGGACATTTATGTTTTATTCACAGCTGCCCAAATTTGGAATTAAGCAAGATATCATTCACAGGTTAGTGAATAAAGAAACTGTAATACTCCAGACAATAAATAATATTGAGCACTAAAAATAAATGAGACAGTGAGTGATGACAAGACACAGGGGAAACTTAAATGCATATATCTAATTAAAATAAGTCAATATGAAAAACGCTGCATGCTACGTCATTCCAACCATACTACATTCTGGAAAATGTGAAACCACAGCGATGGTCAAAACTCAGCGGTTATGATGGATTGGGGTTGGTAGGAGAGAGGATTCCATAGGAGAGGCTCAGGGGAATTTTTTAGGCAGTGAAACTACTACAGATGATACTGTTATAGTGACTGCAAGTCTACACATTTGCTCACTTCAGATAACATTGATAGCTGGATGCAGGTTCACCAATTACAATGAATGCACCACTCTGGTGGGGAACGTTCATCATGGGGAAGTCTGTGTACACGTGGAGACAGGAGGTACACGGGAAGCCTCTGTGCCTTCCCCTCAACTGCATCACAAATCTAAAATTACCATTAAAAATGACATCATAAAAACTTCACAAATTTGATAAGAAGTTGAATATTTATATTTTTCAGAGCTAATTTTATTTGTTCATATGTTTTGTACATTTTTAAATCAGGCTATTAATGTTCTAAATGATTTATAATAACTGTTTATATGTTAAAGATACGAAACTTTTACCTATATTTTCTCCATAGAGTTTTATGGTTGGGTTCTCTTGTGTAATTACCCATTACAGAGCAAACTTATTGCTAAGAGGTCTATGATAATATAACCTCAAAGGTAGCTGGGAAGGGGGGAGAAAGATAATGGAAATGATTTATCAGTCCTTCACAGAACTACAATATAACATACCTGTAACTACAGCCACATCCACAGTCCTAAGAACAGTACCTCCTCCCTTTGCTCTGGGAAAATTTGCAAATGACTGAAGCAAACTACTGGGACCAATAAGAAAAGTACCTCTCATCATAGCTTTGTGATCTGCAGGGGCTCAACAGAGGAAACAGAACGACACTCTAGGTGTGTTAAGCAAAATGGTAGTTATGGAAATTGGTAGAAAGTCTAGAGGAATGGGATTTCGAAGATGCCATTAGCTCCATTGGAACTAGGAAAAGAGAGAGAGAGAGAGAGAGAGAGAGAGAGAGAGAGAGAGAGAGAGAGAGAGAGAGAGAGAGAGAGAGACTGCTCTGCAGAAGTGATTAAAAAACAGGAAGTCATTGCCTTCACTCTCCCCACTGCCGCTACTGCTCCACCCGTTGCCGCCCCTGGACGCCCAGGCTCTGATGGGCCCCAGAATGATGGAATCTCGTATTTTCATGGCCGCTTTGCCTGGGGAAGCTGCAGCAGAAATTTGAACTTAACCTTCCTTCTGCCCTCCACATCTCCTAAGAATACATCTGATTGGTGGGAGTTAATTTACAACAGAAATATGATCTGGAAGGGAGTCTAGGAAACGTATTTTTTTATTTTTCTGATTTTGCATTATCATAATGGGCCCTAAGAAAGTGTAAAACAGTTGTTGAACAAATCAGACTATAGTATTCGTGACATCCTGGGGCCATAAAGGCACGGATTCCATTGTGCTGCCTCTTGTACCTTCAGATCCTAGAATGCATTTAAATCAAACTCTACTGGACAGTTAGGTACGAATTCCTGTTTTATTTTCATCTCCACTCAAGTGCTTATTTTTTCAAATACCTAATAAGTAGGAATTGAGCTGCTGAGATGTGCCAGGCCCTGGGCCAGTGAGACACAAAAATGATGGAGAGAGACTTTAGGCCCCAACAGACGGACAGGAGATCACAGCTAGGTGTGAGGAGCATTAGAACAGGATATTTGAGTCACTGCGGTAACACATACGAAGGATTCACCTGGTTCTGACACACCACTGCAACTAACACAGACAAAATAGGGCTGGGAAACATGTCTTGGGCAGAGGAAATAGCATCTGTTTTTCCCCAAAGGGTGAATGAAGAGTCACAGACACACAGCCCTCCAGCTGCACAACTGAGTGCTCAGGGTGGTGAAGGACCCAGAAGTCAAGACAGCCCCAAGGGGTTTGGTTTGGGCAGCACAGAGAAGGACATGTGTGACGCCCAGTCACCAGGAACCCCCGTGGCTGGTTTCTGTGCTCATCAACTGCTGGTGCATGAGAGATGGCCATGTCAGACGCACGGACTGGATGCCAAAAATATTCCAGATGGATCTGATAAATATGGGAAATCAAATTATAAAAAATGACTGAACTTTATAATCAAACATTTTTGAGGAGGAACCTTTCTAAGCTTAAAAAAAGTTTAAAAAATAAATCAAAAGAAAAGCAGTGGATTCTGAATCATAAAACTTTCATTACGCTTCAGAAATTACAAAAGGAAAATTCAAAACAACATATTGAGGGGTAAATAATTGCAGCAAAATGACAAGCCAAGGGATATCTTTATTATAAAACTCATACATATTGATAAAAAACATTCAGACCTTAATAAATAAAATATGAAGAGACAACTCACCAAAGAAGATGTATAGTGAGAAAACACACGGGGGAAATATTCAATTTTGCTAGTTATCAAAAGAACACAATTTTGAAAAATTGAGAGTTTTCACCTACTAAATTAAGCTGAAATTAAGCCAAAATATTTAAGTGAGAGCAGCTAATGCTGACAGGAGAACATGAATGTGCCGCCCTCAGAAAAATCACGTATGGCGGCATAAATGAGGACGCGAGCAGTTGGGAGGGCAACTGGGCAGCGTGCAATGACACCAGAGCTGCAGACCTGTTCCCGTCCTTGGGCCCAGCGGTGTGACCAGTCTGCCTAAGGAAAGAATCTTAACAGAAGAGAAGGCAGCACCACGGAGATGTTCTTCGTAGCATCCCTGTGACATGTGGCAACTGTCCGTCACCTGATATCCAGAAATAAGGCAGATCCACTGTGGTGCGTCTGGGTGGACTGTCGTACAAACACCAAAAGTGAGATTTTACTAAACACACACAGTAGCTGGAACTGGATCCTGGACCACAACAAGGACATAATCCAAACAAAGCCTATGGTTTAGTTGGTAGTACTTTATAGGCATTAGTACCATTGCGAGAGCTGTGGATATGACATCCGTATTATGGTAATGAGAGACGGTGACAGGAGACACGGGGTTAAAGGGCCTAGGAATTCCCTCTATTAGCCTTTGAAAATCTTCTATAAATATAAATTACCTAAAATTTACATAAAATAAAACCTTGTGTAAAAACGGGGCTTGATCACAATGTAGCACAATTAAGATGTAGTGTTTAGCCATGAAAGTACGCTCAGTTGCCAGCATGCTGCTATGATGGTCACATAATTAATTCATTTTAAAAATAACCTGGGGGATTGGCACAGAGGTTAAAGCTCTTGCCTAGCAATCACAAGGCTCTGAGTCCGGTTCCCCAGCACCACATAAAGCTGGGCATGGAGATGCCGACCTGTAGTCCCAGCACTCGGAGGCTGAGGCAGGAGGATTACCATGGGTCCAAGGCCAGCCTGGGTTCCTTAGTGAGTTCAGGACTAGTCTGAGCTAGAGCAAGAACCCTGTCTCAACAAAACGAAAAACACTTGAAGACAAGGACAAAAGTTAATTGTTACGTTAAGGCAGCTGAGATGAAAGACAAATTTCCCCAGTTTTCTCCTATTTAAAAAAAAAAAGTCACACTGTTTTCCACATTTTAAAAAAAGTTGCTTTCCAAAGTATTTTTACAGCTGATATGGTCTAAAATGTGCTCCAAAAGTCTCCTGGTCCGAGGCGGGGCTTTGGAAGTTGATTGGATCACGGGGCTTTAACCTCACCAGCGGCTCATGCATTGCTGAGATCCACAGCTGAGAGCAGTAACGGGAAGTGAGGCCTGGGTGGACCAGGTGGGTTACTACAGATGATCTAGAAGTCTGCGTTTCCCTCCCCAGCTCATCCCTCCTCTCTGCCGTATTCCATGGGACGTGGAGCTGTCTTCCTCTGACCCTTCCATGGGCCTCTCAGCCTTGGAGCCAGATAACTATGGTTTAGATCCTCTAAACCCTGAGAGGCAAAATAAACCTCTCCCTCTCTAAGCTGTGGGTGCCAGGTATTGCATCTCAGTGACAGGAAAGTGACCAGAATGATAGCCAAAGGCCAAAAGCAGCATGAGGGGAGACATAAGTGTATCCTGGTTACCAAAGGAAATCTACAAAATAATTTTAAACCAGTCCAGTTAGGGAAAACAGTATCGCTTCATGAAACATTCTCTCCATTTAATAGTAAGGAAAAATAGCTTGTAATAAATGAAGCAGACCTATCAGACCTCAATAACAAAACGTAATGTACCTGCAAAAAATAATGTACCCATCTCACAATCAATCGTCACAGCAAATTGAAGAGCCAGAAAGGAAGCTATTAGTGCCAAAACAATGCTACGTGAAATTCTTCATTGACAGTGACTAAGGTGCCACTGGGTGTGGGGGAGGGAGGAGCATCTGCTACGGTGAAGGACACACAGCAGGCAACCCCTGGAGACGCAGCTCATAGGGAAGGTGAGTGGCTCCTCCCTACTTTGGTCCCTAGTCATAATCTACAACAAGAATTGCAAAACAGTCCACATTCTCCGTCCTGGACTGCCGAGGACAGCACTGACTGAGGTCCCACACATATATCCTTTCAATGTCCCCATCACCTTTGGTGGCTAGAGGGACATCCCTACTGCACCCTACAGCAAGTTGAAGCCTGGAGGATGTCCTAGGCCACGTCCCACCGGGACCAGTGGAAGAGAGATGTGCCCTGGACCGGGGCCGTGTCCTTAAGCCCTCCCGAAGATTCTGAATCACAGTTGGAGGGAGGCCCACTGCTCCAAGCAGGCTGTCTGTATACTGACCAGAAGATAGTTTCCTCTTTCTCAAAATACGCAACGTTCATGTAATGCTATGCCTACTAATATTATTTTAATGTTTAGATCTTTTAGAAATAGTTAAATAAAATGCAGCTAAAGCTTCCATATTCCATCCCTCTTCCTTTCCCCTCTGGATTTTCACGTAAGTTTGACTTTTATTTTACCTGTCTGTTTCATTTCTTTTTACTGAAAACAACCTGACTGGCTCTCAGTACAGGGATGGTAATCTGTGGTTTACCCACACAACGACCCAGTATTCTCCTCATCACCAGAACAGTTATTCCTTTAGAAAGGGAAAGAGGTGCTGGGGGCATAGCTCAGTGATTAGGGCCCTGGGTTCACATAAATACGAGGCTGGACGTGGTAGTGCACACCTGCAATCCCAGCACTCGGAGATGTGAAGGCAGGACTGCTGTGAGCTCTAGGCCGGCCTGGGCTGTGCAGTGAGTAGTGAGTTCAGGATCAGCCTGAACTACAAAGTGAGACTCTTGTTGAAAGAAAGAAAGAGAGGAAGAAAGGAAGGAAGGAAGGAAGGAAGGAAGGAAGGAAGGAAGAAAGAAAGAAAGAAAGAAAGAAAGAAAGAAAGAAAGAAAGAAAGAAAGAGAATGAGGAAGGGAGGAAGGAAGAGAGGGAAGGAAAGAGATCTATGGAAAGAAAGAGAAAGCAGGAAGAAAGGAAAACCTCTGAACACCATTTCAAACATTAGCCGCTTCTTGCTTCCCTCTTATTGTTAATCTAGAAATCCTCTGACTTTGGTTTCCATGTATGACGTTGCCTCTTGTCCAGGCATTTGGTTTCGGAATTTTGCTGCTCTCCCCTCTCCCTTGTCCTGCTGGCGAAGGTTCAATTCCCCAGCTTGCAAGCATTTTAACGGGGGTTGCAGGGACCAGTGGTAAGTATATTTGATCAATCCACAATGTTTGTCAGAAGCTAATCAATGCTATAACTGTATGAATAGGGGAGGAGGACATGATTCCCACTATACAAATAAAGACACTGAGGTCTAGAGTCTGTTGTGCTAAGATCTTATCGAGGAGAAAAAAAGGAGACGGGAAAGGTGAGGGATAAGGTGGAGATTTTCCCCCTCTTGAACAACAGGCTGGTGTTCTTGGTGATTCTGCCTGGCCTTCACTAAAGAGCATCCACAGATCCTCCTCCCTGCCAGTATCTACTGCCATGTACATGCTGGGCACCCCAGTTTCTTTCTCCAGCCTCACCCTCCGATCCAGATGAGCAGCCTCTGTCTCCTGCTGCCAAGTAGACCCAGAAGTCAGAGCCTCTGAAGTCCAACACCTGGAAACTGGCTCCTTCATCTTCCTTGTCCGCCCCAGCTCCTCCACGAGCCTCGGAAACAGCATCTCCATCCACTAGACTTCCAGAGACCTGGAGGTCACCTCTGGTGTCAGATGGGTCACACCAGATCCATCCTTTTGTCTCCATGGAAGCCTCAAGGTCCTCTTCGACTGTGTGCCTAACGCAGGACTGACTGTCCAGAACCGTGCATATGCTGCTACTTCTTTTCACACCCCCTCCTAAGAGATTCAGTTTCCTTTTTCTGTGAGGCATCTGGATGCAGTGTGGAGTTTGGGGCCATAGGACAGGGACGTCAGAGCTTGTGTGAAGAAGGTGGGGGGGGTGAATGGCCCTCAGAAGGGCCACGTAAATTCTGAAGTATCATTGAAGGGGAAAATCTCCAGCTGGTGTGACTAAAGCTCTATGTACAGGTCAAGTGTGTTGTTTCTCCATAGACTTATGGGTATTGGGGTCTGCAAGGAGGGAGCAGGCTACAGGCAGGCATAGCCAGCTAGGGATGCCACCTCTGGCTAGAGATAAACTTCAATCTGGGATGAGTGGTGGGCACAGAAAGGCCAGAGAAACCATCAAGCAAAGTCAAGATGCACAGCTGGGCATATATATCACAGACCCAGAGGACCCTAAGTGGGCCAGGTAGATCACAGAACTCTAATCTCTTCTAGCCACCAGAGATTTTTTTTTTCCCAGCTCCACAATCTCTGAGTCATCCAGAAAAAGCCAAATCTCCACACAGAGCAAATAAAAGACTAAGCCACCTTCCCCAAAATGTCTTGAAGCAAAAAATGTTAATAATGGTTCAATCTAAAGTCTTCTGGGACCTTATTTATTATGATAGGGAACACACTGGCATTTCTTCAATATTAAAAATAAAGAAGTCCAAATAGTAGGCCACTTGCATGGAGGGACAAATAAGATTTAAGTAGTTAAACACCAAAATAATGCTATCTCACCAACAACTGTTACAAATGATGAAAATTATGTTACATAATAGAAAACTAGTTTTGAAGAACTGTAACCCTTAAAACTAGTGTAATGCCTTTGTAGAGTATACCCTGAAGCTGTGTTTTCATAAGCTAAAAGCTGTACTCGTGAAGATATAAGTAAATAAAAAGCGGTTTCTTTGCCATGAGGGAGCTTTATTTTTGGGATCTCTTCTTTGCAAGGCTTTTAAAACTGTATCAAGCTTTTTTTGTATTTGAAACTTCTGAATAATTAGGCCAATTTTATGGTAATTTTATTTCATAAAATATTTCAACTTCCTGATCAAACTTCATCCTTGATTCAATTATTTTTGTAATCCAATTCATAAAAAACACTTCAAATGCAAACAAAAATATCATCTGTGACAGAAATACATTGCTAGCTTTTCAACTATCTGATTTTTATGGAATGAACCAAGCTGTAGTCACTGATGCAAAAGAAAGTGCCCAGACTAGCTAAAAGTAGATAAAAAATTCTGACCAGGAAAACAAAAAACACATTTCCGTCTTTTTGAATCTTGATCCAACTACCATTACTAATAAACGTGAACAAGGACTGTACAAATGTCAATTTTTTAGTTTTGGTAAATGGATCACTTACTAAACATAAGATGTTTACATCAGAGGAAGCCGCGTGAAGGATGTACGGGATGCTATACTACCGTTGCTGGTCTTACGTAAATCTAAAATAATTGCAAAATAAAATGACTGAACAAAGCACGAGGTTCCTTTCTTTTGTGGTCATAATCCCACCAGGAGACACTCTTTCGTCAGGCAGGCAAGGCTCTCTGTCTCCTGGAGCCAACTGTCACCCCTGGAAAGCTGACAACAGAAAGCCAAGCCCTTCCCTGAGTGACACTGAACAACCATTAATTCGCTGGTAAGAGCAGCTTTCTTCAACGTCTTACTTAGGATCAGGTCTCTCTCCCGCTTCCTCCTGCCAGCAGAGGCTTCTGACAACATCTGGCAGCACATCTGGTGAGGGGGTGTCCGGTCTACGCCTGCCTGCGATAGCATCTTCCCCTTTCTCACATGCTGAGCCAGAATCCAGCCTCTTCCCTGTTCTTTCCTGACGGCAGCAAGCAACATTTTGCCAGGCCATCACCTGTGACTCCTTCCTGACAAAACCACTGGGATAGGAAAACACAAAACTTCATCTTCCCTAAACCACACAAGCCTAGACATAATTACAAAAAGCTTAAAACTCCCTCTCCTCCAGATAAGAGCAATTAAGAGCCATTTAAAAATGGAAAACAACTACCTTCCTTTTCCCAAAAAGCTGAAAACTGTTAAGAAGATCATGGTTCTGGCAAAAAAAGAAAAGAAAGAAAAACAACTTGCTTAGCAATTATCTATCGGCTACCATCTGTGCTTGGTTTGGTATTTTACAATGAGAATTCACTTTCCCAAGCCCACAGGACACATGCAAGCAAACAGAAAATAGGTTCTCTCTCCCACCAGACCCAGCCCTCGGGGCTCAAAGGCATGGTGAAAAGATGTAACCCTCTCTAGACAGTCTGCCCCTACCTTGTCCTCCGCCCAACCCATCCTCCCAGGCAGTTTCAAATGTCTGGGCAAATGTCTGCCCACTCGGCTGCATACAACATGTACAGTATTTTTAAAGATTCCTTTAATAGCTCTGCAAGGCAGGTGTTATGTATCTATTTTTCAAATAAGGAAACTGAGGACAGGCACATATTGACATGTCCAAGATCACAGAAAATGGGAAAGTCAGGATGGACCAAGACCTCTCTGAATCCAACATGGATATTTCCAGTTACTTCTAGGGTTACATGATAAATCAATTGTGTTGTGAGGTTGTTCCAGGCAATGAACACACTTATTTCACAGGTAGCAGCTGCCAGCAGAAGTCACAACATGTGCGTATCCTGCGTGTTCTGCCCTTGGGCCAAAGCAATTAGTCTGCTCCTGCCCTCCACCTTTTCTTAGGAAGACCTTAAAAGGTGGCATATGGACCCTAAGAAATTGTATTTCTTCCATTTCAGGGTTGAGGTGCTAACTGGCCTGGCCATGTTGTTCTTCAAAACAGAAAGTGTCAGAGCTAAGAAAAGGGACCTCATGTGTCAAGGACATTTGAGGTGTGAGGAAGAATGAGGAAGTGAGGGCAAGGGCTTCAGGTGGCAGAGGAGTATGAAGGAATCGGACCTGAAACATGAACAGGATGCTGCATCATCACTGACAATTGCCCAAACCTCAAAACTGTAGAAATTAGCTAAAATGTACTAACTTCTCACTGTATGTCAGCTATAGTTTCAGGGGATCTGATGTGTTAGCTCACTGGTGGAGAGAGGAACACTATTACTGTCCTATTGTATGGGAAAAGAGTCTGAGAAACAGAGAATTTAAGTCATTATTCCTAAGTGATAGAGACAAATCATAAACCGTGATGGCTACAGAGCCTGGCACCTAAGGAGTAGGGCATGAAGCTTAGTGCTCAAGCCTGAGAGAGCTGAGGAAGACTTAGTCAGATGCTCAGACTCAGCCTCACCGGCCAAATGCCAGAAATCCTAGTTAGAGTTTGGGGTTGCTCTGATCCATGAAGTTGGAATTCAAATCAAACTCAAGAAATAGCCAACCCCCTCCCCTGCCCCACAGGCTATCCTAGTAATAAAAATGAAATAACAATGACCACTTTAAGCACTAGAGTCTATGTTCAGGCAATGTATGTACACTTCCACCTCTAATCTTTGTAAGAACCCTCACTTAAGATGAGGAAATTGAGGCTGGAGGTGATGTAATCACTTTCCTCAACTACACGCCCATAGGTAGCCGCTAAGAATCAGAAACCAGCCCTTTAATCATAAGCTCTATAGTCTTCTCTGTCATTGGAGAAGACACCAAATTCCTCTACTACCTCTAGATTCAGACCCTTTGTTTCAGGTCTGTCCTCACATGCATGTTTTTTAAGCACAATGTGCACTTCATACACGTTTGTGGAGTAATCAGTAGTGTCATCTGTGAAGGGACAGAGGTTGCACAAACCTGGGCTTTTCCTCTCAGGACTTGACAGCCTCAATGAAGAAGAGATCAGCACGACTGTAACAGTAAGATATGAATAATTTTCTATTTCCTGGTGCATGCAAATCACATCATACATAATAGGGAAGAGAAGGAAACATAGAAACTGAAATCCTGAGGGCCTATGCAACTGGAGTGAAGAGATCAGTAACCAGTAAATGAGATTTGAGATATGAAAAGTCACCTTAATAAGACATACCTGAATAAAATGCAGGCATAAATCATCCTGCATAACTAATTTTGGTTAGTCAATGCTCATGATATGCCAACTGCTAAGCATCTGGACTTACTTCCTACTATCAGTCAGGATAGGCTAGGTTGTACACCAAAACAGATGACCCCCTAAATGTTGTGGCTTACAATAAGGATTTATTTGTCATATATTCTACAAAACCAACAAAGGTTGGCTCCAGCTGTCCTCTGCACCATCCCCACTGGAGTTCCCAGGCCAGTGAAGCAGTCTCTCTCTCTCTTTCTCTGGAGTATGGTAAACCGGGGACTCACTCTCCAAACTTTCCAGTTGTAACAAAGTCACTACCAATCACTTTTCATTGAACAGAGAAAGTCACATGGTTCCACCTGAGTTCAACAGGTCATCATTATGGATTAACTATAGAACTCTGCCAGTATCTGAAGAAAATCCACATCCTTTGGGTGGGTAGTGAAGATTCACATGGAACACAGGCTATAGGAACTTATCTGAGTACTTCCCATCAACAAAGAGCAATTACTCTGTTACCTGTTCAGTGCCCAAAGGTGAGAAAGGAGAACAAAACTATTAGGCTTTTCTAAGTTTCTACCTCTTATATCCTCATATTCACATAAAAGTTCTGACTTTGCTAGCCTCTCTCTTGAAATAGTAGTCTTAAAATACCCTTCAACTATAATTAAAACATCATGGTATTGGCATAAGAATGGACAGGCAGATCAATAGAACAGAACAGATAGTCCTAGAATGCATAAAAACTTAATTTATGGTAAGAAAGACATCTTGGATCAATGGGAAATGGAAGAATTATTCAACAGATGACGCTAGGACAGTTCGTTAGCAAATTAGAGGAGAAAATCAATCTCAAGCCTTAATTCATACTATACACCAATATAACTTTAACACATGGATTTTTAAAAATTGAGAAATAAACATTTGTAAAACCATAAAACTAAAAGATTCTCCTCATTCACCATCTTCCACTCCAGTGTAATTTAAGTTTTCATTATAGAAAAAAAATCACACAGAAAATAAACGAATTATACAATTTTAAAAAATATTTTCTTATTGTCAAAAAACTACCAAAGTTAGTATACTGCCTGGGAGCAAATTTTACAAACATATGATTGATATAATAAAGAACTCATACAAAATAAAACAGAAATATTTTATGATCCATAGAGGAAAACAGACTAAGGGCAAAACACAAAGTTATAGAAAGTAAAATCTTTAGGAGAAATGTCATCAAAAGATTCATCATGGTTGTCTCAAAGTGAACACATTGACCAGCTTTCCCACTGCCGGGACAAAGTACTTGGCACAGATGACTCAAAGGAAGAGAGGTTTAGCTCTCAGTTTTAGAGTCTGCAGTCTACAGATGGCTGACTCCAAGGCAGAAGCATCGTAGAGAAAGGACACGGCAAAGCTGTGGACCTCTCCACTGCACCAAGCCTCCGCACTCTTGCTATAAGCTGGCCCTCGGCAGGTAGGGGACTTACGAGCAGAAGACAAGGATTAGAGCTAATCAAGGGAAAAGCAGAGAGTACTGAGGGTCCTGGTCCCACTCACGCATGGGCCTCCCACCAAAGAACAGTGGGGAAAGTGAGCAGGAGCAGGGATGGATAACGGTAAACTGTTAACAAGAGCTTTGTGGCTGTGCCACTTCTATGTAGAAAAGGCTAATCTCTCGTCTTTTATTTAGCAGCTGTGAGGGAGGGAAAGTTTTGAAAGAGATTACTTGAAAAGAACACAGAGGAAGAAGTCTATTTATTCCTTGGGGGATAGCTTTGCAACACTTTATTTTTCTGGGAAAGTATTCCTTCCAACACAAACTGTGAGGATGGAATAACCAGGTCTTTCCAGAAGCTGAAAGGAAGCAGAACCAAGAGTTAGAGCAGACCACAGAAGCATGAAGACAGCAGTTAAGGAAGACCATACTCACCCTTCAGATGGGTCAGCGGAATACAGGTCTTTATTTAGAAATGAAGGATAGAGGGATAAAAGCTCCCACAACCTGGGAAGGATCCAACCCCAAAACTTATTAATGCATGAAAATAACCGTATCACTAGTAGAAAGAATCTCTCTAATTGGCCATGATACTACAATTTGGGTTGGGTTGGGAGACAACATCTTGTCTCTGCTTCACTCAGTGTCCACTAAGTAGTGTGACTGGGACTGAACGTCCACTTCCACGACTCTCGCTCACGTGGGCAGCTAGTCAGAGCTGCTGATGCGTGGGAGCTCAGCCAGGGCTGACATCCACAGCCTGGGTTTGTAGTTTTTGCTATCACTGGGGCCTATGAATTTTCTTGCATGTGACCTCTTGATGCATTATTTATACAGACTTTCCAGAGTAGGCCATTCTCTTTTGTACTCTTCCAAAGTACAAAATCAGAAGCTTTCAGGTTTTCTTAAGGCTGAGGCCCAAAACTGGCCCAGAATCACTTCAGCATTCTCTTTGTTAAAGCAAGTCACAGGCCAACCCAGATTCTAGGACAGAGTCTGCAGAAGTGTGTGAATGCACACAGGAGGCATGCGTTTTTTCATTGGGGATCATGAATGGAAACAATGACCACAAAGGACATGTTCCTCACTCGTCTTAGGAATGTGCCAAGCTCAGCAATGTAACTACAATGCACAAACAAAACAAATAAACCTAGTCTTACATAAAAGTGAAGAAAGTGTAAATTATAGCACAGAAACATTGGTAGCAATTGCAATTCGGTAAAATGGCCCTGAACATCAGAAATCTAGCTTCAAAAGCCATCATGGGAAAGGGACTATAGCTCTCCTGTGAACTCACAGGTCAGGCCAGGCCATCAACCATATTTCAGCTTAAGCCAAGCAGGCATCTGGCCAAAAATATGCACTTCACTGGAGTCCCTTGTCTTAGAACACATATACAAAGGGACTGAATGTTGATCTAAAGTATGTGAGTTGCCTAATAATTTAGTGCTCCTTTAAAGTGACACTTCGTGTTTAAAGACATTTTGGTGATTCCAAATAAGATTTCTGCTTTTTTATATATACTATTCTATACATATTACATGGTGGAAATATATGACCTGTCTAGGTACCTGAGTGAAATTTTGGAATTTTGAATTTTTTTTTCATATTCTCTATTTCCTCCAGGGTGTTTCTGTCTTATAGTATGGGTTCTATTTTTCATATTAGAGACATCCTTTAGCTCACTAGACATTCTTAATTTTCTGTTCATATTTGCATGTTCAGGAATAAATGCTCACAGCAAATATTGGATGTGTGAGGTTCCTGACTGTGATCCTTACTGCTATAAGAATTTTCACTGCTAATATCATTAGGCTAACCAAATCCTGGGGAAGAATTATCTAATATTCTACCTAAAGGGGGAAAGTCTACCTGCCAAAAATATCGAAGCTGAGAAGGGAGGAGGATTTGAGGTCTCAGCACCCAGTGGACATGAGCTTTTTGGTGTGATATTCGTATCTTCAGTGTGACAGGAACCCAAATTCACTGAACTTGGGTTTTAGTAGTCTTTTTTAAAGTAGAGATATTGTCCAGCTATGCACATAATAGAAAAAGTTCTAGGATTATGTTAATTTTAATCCCACCTTCAATCAACCTCCTACTTCGAAGAGGACCTAGTTCAACGAAAGTATGAGAATCTCTACGTGGGGGGGAGGGGGGATATATCAGTGCAAATCTAATAGGTTCTTGGCTTTGCTTACTGCCAGCTTGTGATTCTGCTTTTGTAAGTCTATTGAGTCATTTATCACTTTTCTATCTACTTTCTAGGTTCAAAACTATTGTGACTATTTCTTTGACCCCCATTTTGCAAAAAAATACACACACACACACACACACACACACACAAACACACACATGCACGCACACGCATGTGTGTGCTCATTTTAAGGGAGCTTTCAGTAGAACCAAGAGTGGCTGTGTGCTTATCTCCTACCCAGTATCCTCAACATGAAAGCAGAAATTCCATATTCTGTATGTGTAGCATGGTGTGTGTGTGTGTGTGTGTGTGTGCGTGCGCACGCGTGTGTTTGTATACAATGTTTATTTAGGAAAACAGGTTTGCTTATTGTCCAAGGGAAGATGAAGAAAGGCAAAAGATCCGCACCCTCCAGCTTTGGCCTTACCGCTTACCAGTTCACCTCTGGGCCCAGCCTTGCACAGCTCTCAGCAAACCTAGAAGCCCTTTCCATACCTGGATCACCTCTCCTGTTAGGCATTTCAAAGCCTCCGCTTTGACAATCACTTCCCTTGGAGACTTGGTGCCAGGGAACCCCACTCCACCCCAAAGCATCTCACCAGAATAATCTGCCAGTCACTAAGCACTATCTCGGACTGTCTTCTGGAGACTACAATTGCCTTCATCTTATACTTTCCAATAAATTTTTTTATTTCCCTGTGGTATTTCAGTGCTCCTCAGGTGACTGCTCACCTGCCTCTCTCCACAATTCACTGATCAAGGACTAAAGTGAGGACAGGGAAAGCTCTGGAAGAGTTTACACTTGGAAAATATTAGTAAATGTTTTTCTCTGTGGATGAAGTAAATACCAAAGACACAACTGATAAGGGCACTCTCACCTCCTGTGAAGAACAGGGATGACAACCCTGTCCCAGTCCCCCCTACTGGCAGCTTTGCAGATAAGTTACAGGATACCCACTAAACCTTGAGACTCCAAGAATCCAGAAAGAACTCACCATTGAATCTAGGCTCTTTCCTGGGCCTGAGAACAGCCAGGGAGCAGTGGGATGGAGATCACTTGTGAAATCCTCACTCAGGCACTTGCAGTCTGTTCAGAAAAATACCCTGGAGCTAAAGTATCCAAGGCTTCATCCTTCACCAAGTACAGAAGAGCTTTAGAGAAACCTATACTGTCTATGTTCACACTTATTTGAACAAGGGGAGAAGTGGTTTACTTTCTAGTTACTCTTTTCTTTGACTCTCAGACAACTAAGAAACAACTCTCTGGAAGTAGTAGAGTCTGAAATGTCAAGAGTCTAGATGAAAAGGTACTTGTAAAGGAAAAATAAACCTAAGGAATGGAAATATAAGGTTAATTTTTACTTTAGAAAGGGGCAAAGAACTAATTTACTAATGCATTGTTCTATGTCGATAGTTAGGCTTTATTCTTTCATTGAATTCCTATACCAACCGTATGAGGTGGTCATTATTATTATGTAGTGAAAAAAAACAGACTTGAAGCTTGCTCAAGGTCACAGAGCCAGAGGATGGTCAGCTAGAATTTGAACACATGCTTAGCTGACTCCTCCCTCATCCTTATGAGTCCAGCATTATTATCCCAGGGAATCCTGCCTTTAGATCTCCAGTCTATAATGTGAAGTCTATAAATTTAGTGAGATCAAACTCTTCCTATCACTTGTGTACCTAGCCCTGGACAATGAGTCTGTATTGCACAAGATATTAGATTGATTTAGATGTGGTCAGTAACCAGCTCTCTCAAATTCACACACATTCAACAAATACCATTTGTCAACTATCTCTTTTCCTCTCTATTAACATTTTCATTTTGATCTCATCATGCCTCACATCTAAGGCCCACAATCCAAGCACGTGTTCTGATAACTCTATATTAAAAGATGTCATAATGCTATTTAAAGTTCTTGAACTACCAATAATTTAACCCTACTGTTATTTCTCTCATCTTAAAAAATAGAATTCCCCTGGCCTTATTTGTCCTGGTAAACACTACCTACTTCCTTTCTCTCCTTTCCAACAACACTCCCATGAGGTTATTCAACATAGTCCCTGTCCAGCACCCACAGCCAGCCTCCAATCCCTTACCACCTGTCTTCCCTCAAAGCCTCCTCCGCAGTCTGTACTTCACCACATCATTGATACCTTTCTTCAAAGAGGCCAATGTCCTCTGCTCTGTGAGCTCCAATGGACATCTCGCTGTCCTCACCTTCTTGTACCTAGAGACAGCATTTGCAAGTTGCTCACGTTTCCCTCCTGACACACACCCTTCTTTTTGTTTCCAGGAAGAACTCTCTGCCCTTCACCTGGATTGATCTCATTCTTTCTGAGCATTTCTTGCTTGTTCCTACATATCGCTCTGACTTTTCAGTATGCTAGTACGTACTTCTCTCTCTTGCTTACAGCAATTGCACGTGGCTTACCATACCATCATTTTGCCTAAGATTTCTCCTCTGAACTCTAGAGTTACAAGTTCAACTGCCTCCCTAACAACATGGATGTCTAACAAGTATCACAAGGGTCATGCATCCAAAACGAAACTTCTCGTGTTCTGACGGCCATCAAGACTGCTGCCCCCATCTCCTGCATCCGAGTTGATGTGCAGGCTTCCCTTCTAGTTGCTCAGGCACTTTCCTTTCTTCAATTCACACCCCACATTCAACGTATTAGAAAATCCTATTGCTTCTCACCTGCCATCTCAGCGGCCACAGCCCTGTGCTGAGCCATATTCTTTCTCATGGACTATTGCAATTGCCTTTTAATGGGTTTTTCTGTTTCTACTTTTAACCCTGTAAATACTGTTCTTAGCACAGCAGTCAGGGAGTTAATTAAAAACAAAAACCTAGTCAGGTCATTCCTCTGTTCAAACACCTGCGTTGCTGGGCATAGTGGCACATACCTACAAAATCATCTACTCAAAAGGCTGAGACAGGAAGCTTGCAAGTTCAAGTTCAGCATGGGCAATTTAGTGACTGCTATGGTTTACATCTAAATTGTCCTCCAAATCTTTCACAGCTGAAAGTATGAGTCATTGGGGCCATAAGCAGGAAGAGGATCTTCTGTCCTTCCCTCTCTGCCTCCTGCTTGCCATGGAAGAGCATCTTTCCTCTACCATGCCCTCCCTCCATGATGCTGTGGTCCTGAAGCCAACCTAGCCAACCAGCCACGAAGTAGAACCATGAGCCAAAAAAGTTTTTCTCCTTCAAGTTGTGGGTGTCAGGTTTTATGCCTCAGTTATGCAAAAAGATGACTAATACAATGGCCTAACACGAATTTGTCTCAAAATAAAAAAGGCTGGGAATCTACCTTGTGTTCCTTGGATTCAATCCTTAGTACACAAACCAAACCAAACCAAAATCCTTAGTGACTCCTCCCATGGCCCTCTGCGACTTTGTTTTCTCACCTCCTATCACTTGGCAATAGTCCCTGTAGCTTCCTGGACACCCCTGGAACCTGACGGTCACACTTAGACATTGGGGTTCATTCAGTGACTATTCTTATTATTGACAACTCCCAAGTTTCCTGTACCCCTAATCTTAATGAGACAAAACCCAGCTCTACTCCTAAAATTTGCAACCTTTCTGTGTCCTCATCTGGTACCTTCAGCCTTCTCACCTGGCAGCACTCCCTGTTTCCTTCTAGCACTAAAGATTTCCATTTACACACTTGTGTTCAGGTTGTCTATAACCCCTCTCACAACTCTCTAACAGTAGAGAATTGGTTTTTTTTCATTGAAACATCAAGTGGCTCAAATATTGTCCAACATATTAGAGATGTTCAATAATTTATGCCAAGTCAATACTACCTAACATCTTCTAGGATATTGGTGGTCAGAATTTATATGCCATGGCCAAGTCTCACTTACCTGTCCTGCCAGTGTCCTGAACTCTGAATTCACATTGGATTTGGGTGTCTTTATGTTCAGTACACAATACATACATGGTTTTCAAGTAAACAATAACAAACAGGCATGGGGATGCAACAGCAACAGAATTATTTTTCCACAGTGATGGGCACTTAGGAAACACAGTCTTTTCTGCGTTGTGATGCAGAATATATGCTAAAGCCAGGGCCAGCACCATGTGAAGACCCAGAGCCGGGCCCCTTGGGCATGTCTGGGTTCTGGACCTGCCTCTGCCTCTCATGACTGCAATTGCTAAGGGTGATTTCCTTACCTTCCTGTTGTTTTCTCAACTACTAAATGGGAAAACTGTTTGTAGTTATGTCTAGCATTTTTAAAGACTTGCAGCCTAGGAGTGAGTTGGGTAACACAAGGAAGGAACTTTAACTTCATATTCAATAAATTTAGTGAATAAATAGTAAAATTATTTATATTTTATATTAAATTTTGATAAATTGAAATCTTAGTTTTTATACCACAGGCACTGAAAGAGAATTAGAGGATAAAGTATTTAATATATAATAGGGTACCTTGATATCTTCTCAAAACTCCCTTCTATAAGTGACTAAATGCCTAGAGATGGTCCGAAGATGGGGGCTTATGCAGGCGTGAGCTCTGTAGGACTGAGTGAGCAAGCTGTTCCTAGAGCACCACCGAATAGGGAAGCTGCAAGGAGTGACGGGAGAAGTTCTACAGCTGCGACGAAGAACCTTGCAAGAGCTTACTAGAGACATTATCTCTACAGATTACTTCCACATTGCTCAGATACGGCTGGAGACACCGCCAGTTAAAGCCGAAGCCTTTAATAATACCAGATTACTGCTCAGATGGAAAAAAAAGACATCAAAGGCAGACTCACTGCCAGTAAAGGCTGTAGACTGAGCATGTGAGAAAATTGTTTCCATCGTTCTCTAAGCAGACAACGGCTCTTCCACTGTCTACATGGTCAAGCTGAGAGAGGCTTCTCTGAGTCTTCTTAAGCCCTCAAAATCTTCAGTGTTCTCAAAGCCACATCACCCTTCTCTAGGCACAGAGTGAATCAGGGCTGCATGATAACAGACCTGTCTGCAATGTGCTGGGGGTGTGGGAGGAGGGGAAATTTAGGGGAACAGACCTCAGCGGTAAGCTGTCTCCTCTTTGGCTACTTTTCCCTACCAAAAGATTTAGAAACTGGGAGCTTGGTGTGCCCAGAAATCACTCTAAATACTGGGTGGTTGGTTCTTAGAGTCCAGAAACCATCTGAACAGTTCCTGGTGTTGTTATTTGGATAGTACACCCAGGCATAATGAGCACATTCTTTGGTGCTAATCACACTTTTAATGAATGATTCTCGCTGCCTTTTTGCCTGATAAGTGTGAGTTTAAATTCCAGGTGGGCTCCTCTAGAGGACTGGTTCACAGAATCAAAAAAAGTTAGGTTAAGACACAGTGTTCCTAAAAGGGGTCCTCTCGTTTTCAAAGACATTAATTGTTCTTGTAGCCTAGTTTCTAAAAGGATTTCAAAATATGTAGAACAAAATCAAAGAGAATAAAATATCCAACTGACAGTTTAACACCAAAACAAAACTATGTGACCTAAAATTTGTTGTTAAAAGATTAGTTATTTAAACATTTCAGGAATTTCTATGTTTCTGGTTAAGTATATCATAGAAAAATAATGACTTTTTTTGTCTTCATTCTGAGTCAAAGTCTTGCTAGTTGCCCAGGCTGAGCTCAAATTAGCAGTCCTGTTGCCTCAGCCTCCCAGAGTGATAAAATTACAGACACAAGCCATCATGCCTGGGAATAACTCCACCATTTTTGAATAGCCATATTTGAAGACACTTTGGTGGACAAGCAACGGGCAGTGGCTGAAGAAAAAACATATGTTTTCACCTGTTTCCTGTGTGAGTAACTGTTTCTGATTCAAATATCTGAGAACTTGAAGAAGACATTCAGGGAGAAATTCCTGGCAGCCAAGACTCTACACTGCTCTGACATAATTTTAGAACTAGCCATTGTTAAATTCATATAAGACTTGTAACTGAATTTAATTCTTACTGTAATTCTGTGTGCACTACAGTGTTGTCTTAACTGTTTATTTTACAAAGACACAGAAGCCCAAGATGAGCTAGCTGGTGCTTAGACCCAGGTCATCTAACTCAACCCCATGTTCTCTGTACCAAACCACAAGTGAAGACACAGGAAATATGGCCCAGATCAAAAGGCAAAGGATCTTCATGGCCTGAAACACCAGATGAACTAAAAGGTTAAGAACTTTAAAAAGACTTATTAGACTAGAAGTTCTCAGTCTAGAGCACTCCAAACTCTTCCAAGCAGAAATAAAAAACACATGGATCCAGCAGCTCAAAGGCAGAAATGAAGGCTACAACCTGAAAACAAACAAACATGAAACTGCACAGGAGATTTCCAGCGGAGCTGCTTGCGAAGGGCAGGTCTCTATTGTAGGCTGTATAGTGAGAAAGAGAAAGGGCCCAACTTTTAAAAAAATAACCATGAATAGTTCTCCACAGAAATTCTGACTTACCTAGCATAATAATCACAAATGTTTACATGATTCTTTGTACTATTAGGTCCTTGCCTCTGACACATTTGACTCTTCCAGAAAGTTCTTGATTAATCACACCTTCCCTCCGCATCTGGCCAATCTGCTTACACATGTATATACAAGAGTCTCATAATGGAAACATGTATTTTTGCACAGTGTACTTAAATTGTCTACACACATACTTAAGGGAATTATTCCTCCTCTAGTGGAACATGCTTGAGATCACAGGAATAATTATCAACTCATTGACTGCGAGTACTCAGGAAAGTCACAGGAGCAAATAGTGGGACACATTTGAGGGACAGGAAGGATTTAAGAATCGGAAGGAGGAAAGCAAACTTTCAGGTCGCCTGCACTTGCATGAGACTCACAGCTAGGGAGCTGGTTTTTCCATGTTTTCTTCTGGACTTTCTATTAAAGCAGTGGTGACACACAAATTGGGATAAAGCTGTTCTTCAAATAAACCCTTACTCAGCCGTATAAGAACAAAGAAGCAGTCAATGAAATCAAAGGGCAGCTCATTTAAAACAGATAAAAGAAAATGCATTTTTAAAACCCACTACATAATTAACTTACGAATTTGCTGTGCAGGAAATTGTTGAGGCGAGTAATTTGATATAATTGTTTTAAAGGCTTTGACTAAGAATACAATCTGTTTCTGCACTCTGGGGGGAGGGGATGACAAGGGTCACTTATCTTTGTTTAGAGGAAGTTCCTTTTTTTAGCTCAGCAGTTCAAAACCGAATGGCAGGATTGACAAGAAAGCGTTGGGATGACCATCTTTGAGAACCTCCTGGATGCAGCACCCAGGAAGTGATTTTGTGGCTGATGCCAGAGATGACTATGCTTCTGGTTTTCTTGAAGTTGAGACCAAGTGTGCCCAGGAAGTTGGAAAGCCATTTTTCAGAAACATAAAACTGTCATTTTCCAAGAGTGAACACCAGGTAGAG
The DNA here is from genome assembly GCA_004027205.1 of Ctenodactylus gundi. NCBI lineage: Eukaryota > Metazoa > Chordata > Mammalia > Rodentia > Ctenodactylidae > Ctenodactylus > Ctenodactylus gundi. Next base: position 26,873 of record PVKB01004393.1, on the reverse strand, counting down.
TTTCTGTCCTCCGCCTACACTACTTCCTGGTTTTCCCTGGTCTACTGAGAGTGAGTGCAACTCTGAATATCAGGTAAGAGCACATTTTCCCGTAGGTTTAAACCAAACAAAGCCAAAGGCTGTTGTCACCTCCTGACCATTAGCAATCCTGGGCATATGGGTTGGAGTGTTGGCTTACTGGGCAATTTTCAGATTAATTGCATTCTCCCTGTCATGCCATCTGTGCTGGAAAAAGCATCTTCATTCCACTTGAATTTCCTGTGGGAACACAGACAGGTACACACTTCTACCATCATGCAGAGGAGAACCTACCCAACAGTGCCAGAGATGGTCCTGCCCTCATTAGTCACCGCCTTGCCCTGTCTTACTCCACAGAGGAAACTGCAAGGGCAGCACAGGTGCCAGAGGTTAGGTGGATGGAGAAGCTGACGGAGGCACACTAAGCAGAGAAACAGAAAACCTCCTCCTCCGCAAATCTAGACTTCAGTGTTACCTTGGGCAATGTCACTAAAAGTGAGACAAATGCGCTTATGTGGAAGTGTGCACGCACTTATAATCACGTGACCTGACTTACTCCATCAAGGATTTGAGGCAACTGATTAAAACATAGTCCGTGACCTCAGAGGTCTATATTGGAATCCAGAGAGAGACCTGTAAATGCTGCCGTGTCGGAGGGCAGAGCAGAGGAAGTGGTGCAGAAGCATCACCGACTACTGTGCGGTTTCAGAGCAGAGAGGCGGCAGCCCTGAAGAGCAAACAGGGGATCCCAAGGAGGCAGCGTGTGGGTTCTGCAGAGCAAGCATAGAAGTTGAGTAGGAGGCACAAAGCAGAGGGAACTCCATGTGGAAGGAGGAATGGCAAGAACAAAGGGATGGAGGAGAAAAAGAACGAGGTTGGGTCAGTTACATCAGGACCATGGCCTGTGTGGCCAGGTAGTGGGTTTTGGAACAAGATTGCTGAGATATTTATCTTATTGCCTCTATCTCTTACTCAAATAACTTCCTGGCTCCATGGCAGACACTGTCAATGCCTACTTCAGGTTATCAGCACTATTCTAGACAACTGAGATTCCTCACCTAGACTGAACAGTTGATGGTGGCTGGCAGCTTGGCTTGTGGGCAGGGCCAATGAAAGCACACTTGAATTAACATCTCAAGATCAGCCCTCAGATGAGGAAGGAGGGGGGCTGGGGGAAAACTAGCTCAGCTCCTTGGTCCACAGTGAAGAGCTCTAAGTTTCTGGGGGATCCACTGCTGCTGTAGAATCCCAGCTGCTCATAGTGGCCATGCACTCATTACCACACTACTGACCTCCTTCATTGTTACTTATTAACATAATTCCCACCTTCTTGGTGAGTCTCCTGGCATCGAAGTCTTCTCCTTGTGAAAACCAAACTAAGGTTGTAATTAATCTCCAGTTGCCTCTGTCAGATGGGGAAAATAACACTTTCCTAAGTCATTGTTATAAGGAACAAGGAAGTTAGTGGGAATAAAGAAGCTAGCACGGTGCCTGGCACATGATAGACCATGGTGATTTTGTGGCTGTGTATTAGGGCAGCACAAATAGGTTACCCTAATATACGTGGGTGGGAGTTAGCAAGACTGAGGCAGGTTAGTGAGGAGCCTAGGAAAGGCCTCAAATAAAAGGGTCCTGGGAACCAAAATATGAGAGAGGCAAATTAGGGGTAGGTGCCAGGGAAGAAGAAGGAAGCAAGAGAAGGATTTTAAGATCATTTCAAGAACTGAAGCTTGGAAGACTGGAAGAAAAAATGTCCCACAGAAGAGAAAGGCAAGTCAGGGGAAGAGTGGACATTGGAGAAAGTGGTTTGGTGTGAAACACCAGTTTAGAGGCTCTGTTTCATACTAGCAAGAGAAGCATTTGTACCTCCACTCCTCGAGTCTGGCATGGACTGGGAATTAAAAAGGAGATGAGCCACAAATGGTTTCCCTGGGGTGACCTTAGACCCTGCTCCAGAACTTGGAGGGGTGCTGTGTTCAGGAACCTGCCTTGGGACCCAGTGCGCTTCCGCTACCCAGAACTGCTTCGGTGCTGAGGGAATACCATACATCTGGCCCACAAGCAGAGAAAGGATTGAGCAGCAATTGGCTAATTTAATATTCTCTAGACAACAGGATTATGTAAACTAGAGGAGGGGAAGCAAACGTTTACCATCTTTTTCTTAGAGTCTGAGAGTGTTTTGCCATGATAAAATAAGTACTTAGACTGTCCTGAGCTTCATAGTGGAACTAAAAAGTACCACTTCTCTCCAAAAATTGTAAGAGGCCTATATTTTCTCAACTTGTGAACCAAAGCTTTAGAAACTCAAACCTCCACTCTCAGACCTCAAATGTGAGCTATTCAATCAAACTGCTTGATATTACAAACTTTTGTTAAATCATTTAGCTTTTCTAGGCAATGTACAATTGTGAAATGAAGGCTTCGTATTTGATCCGAAGATGAGAATAATAATATGCACAATAGATAATATCAAAGTGGAGCCTCTTTCTTCCCATCAATGTGGGTTTTTTTCCATTTTCCAGTTTTGAAACTAACCATCTCTCTTTTATAACCCCAGAGTTACAGCTATTTCACTAATTATATTGAAAGTGCTAGATGTCAAAAAATTGAGTAATACAATAAAACAGCCTTACCACATGCTTAAGCCCTTTTATCTTTAACAGCTTTGTGAAATCTGCAGACCATCTAACCTGTGCAGTGAATTTTCATTTGTATGAAACTACATTAATAAAGATCTATAATAAGAAATTATACTGAAAAAGCAGTTCATAATGTACCTTTCAGCTTTATAATTAGTGCTATAATCTGTAATCAGATGATTTAAATCTCATATAGTTAAATTATAAACTAAGTAATTTCTATTTCCAACAGGAATCATTATATCTTTGTAATTTTCCAAAGTGTTAATGAGTTTCAAAGAAATTACTGTTTTTCTTATTCTTTTTATTCCCAGAAGTTAGCATAATACTTGGCATATGGTACTTGCTAAATAAACAATTGTTAAATGAATAAATGAATACATAAACATGAATAAGTGATTAGCAAAACCACATTGATTTGTCATTGTTCCCACTTAATGCTTGAATGATATTCACCTGTGAGTCTCAGCCGAGAGCACAGATTCATATTCTTCTGATTGGCTGGATAGTGCCTTTGTCTTCCCAGCCATTGAACAGAAACATGCTGCCTCAACATAATGTGTGCCAAAGACGACTCGTTGAAGAGTCAGCAGATGGACGGCCTGGCTCTGCCATGCATGTTAGCCTTCCTGAATTTATTAGCATGTGTGAAAGAAGCCTGCACTGAACTCCCTGCAATCTAGGCTCTGTATAGGCGCATCACAGATGTTACATACAGGACTTACAAAACTCCAAAAGGTAAGTCATCCATCCCCATTTTACACACATAAAAAAATAAAACAATTAGAACAATAGAAATAGAACAATTAAGGAATTTGACCAATGCCACATGTCTTGACATGAAGGACTATAAAGGTAGGATTGTGACATAGGTCTGACTCCAAATCTGTTGCCTAAGGCTTAGGTGCTAGGACTACTTACCCAGTAGCAGTAATGATGACATAGGCAAGAGTTTTCTGAAGCACTACACACACACAGGAGCTGTAATCACGTCCATTCCCATCTCCAAGCACGCTGACACCCACACTGATGATAGCCTGGGTCCCCTGTCTCTACCCCCACTGGTCTTGGACTGACTGTGGTACACTCGCTCCCCACATGGCCCTGTGCACTAGTGTCCACCTTGACCCACCTCCAGCTATGTAAGGTACAGACCCAGAGTTAACCCTAACATTTCTGGTTGTTGTAACCACATAGCCTTTTCTTTTATAAACAGATGACATAAAAGTTGTTTTCATAAAAATTAAAGTGACTCTTTTAGGATAATGCTGTCAAGGTGGCTCCTTAAAATGCCTGCAGCAAATCTAACGATGGAGAAATATAGAGGGTCCCGCATTGTGATAGTGAACTATGGCTGCGGTATGATCAAGGACTCCAGCTACTAGGCTTGAAGAGAACAGGAAGAAGGGCAGGAGGAGAAAGAGGAGGAGGGGAAGAAGAAGAGGGGAGGAAAAGGAAAAAGAAAGGAGAGAGGATAGAAGAGAAGAAAGAGAGAAAAGAGAGAAGAGGAGAAAGGAAGAGAAGGGAAAAAAGAGGTTTGCCCTGCATCCAGACCTTACCAACTATATCTCCCATTGCCAGTTTTTAACTGAAAATAAAATAGAATACAATCTATATAAAAATCATCCCTTTAACTTTTTAAAATTAATTAACCAATGCAAATTAGACTGGAAAAGAGTTTCTATTTGAATTATATGCAAATAATTACTTACGATAACAACTGAGTCTTTTTTCTTTATAACCGAACTATTGTTAATACTTTAAAATATGAGCAGAATAGGAGTTGTGAGACACAGCTGATGCCTCAAAGGCTTTCTATGCATATTTTGGATACAGTCATTCATTACCTGTTAGTGCCATCAAATGTGACACTTACTGGGTGATGTCTATCTTTGCAAGATTACTTAGAACAAGAGCAAGACCCTCAACCACTATCTACGGCTAGCCATCCCGACATGCTGTGCTGCAGTTTGCATCTGGAGTGTCCCCCAGAAACCTCACATATTGCGATGTAGTGGGATAACGTTGGGACCGTGTGCTATTGGGAGGTACGGCCTACCTGGAAAGGTGTATGTTTGGGTTTGACTTGGAGAGATTGTGTCAACTTGTTGAGATTGAGGGCAGAACTGTTTGTTATTGACTGTGCTCAGGGAGTGAGGAAAGGGCACATACCCTGGGTAGGGAGCCCAACTGGAAGCTTTAACTAAGTAAAGGAAGGAAGGAGAAACGTTATTATAGCTTCTCCCTGGGAAAGTTCTAGCCTTGCCCAGGTCTCCAGACATCCATTTTTTCCCGGTTGACTCGGCTTCTGTCTGCAATAGGGTTTTCCAGCCTCTGCCATGTACTTCCACCATGGCTGGCTGCCCATAAACACACTGTGAGTCCTTCTGAAACTAATAGAAATAAATCTTTCCTCCCTTAAATTGTGGTAATTTGTTCCAGCAACGAGTAAGTAACTAAGAATCACTCGGCATATATTTCTACCACTGTAACAACTCAGTCTCTTCTAATATTTGGAAATTGGGTCAAGAGACTTTCAGCAAGAAGACAGAACATTAATGACAGTGATGAATGAGTGAACCGTGGGGGAAGCAAACAAGAAACAAAAGGAGCCCAGACCTGCCGGCATGCGGAGGACTCGGAATTAGTAAGGTTCCCGCCCCAAGAGCAGGGATCAGCAAACTACAACTCATGGGCCAAATACGGCTGTGGGCCTGGTTTTATAAATATATATATACAGTTACACATATATTTATATGTATATGTATTTATTTTATGCATTATGTTTTACATATTACAGTTGTATATGTATTTATATATATTTGGATTTTAATATTTGTAGTATATACATATGTATACATAACTAAATTTCAATGAAGTTCTACACTAGAAAAAATAAGTAGTTATAATGGAGATCTAATCAGCAGAAATAAACATAAATAAAATTTTTGCTGTTAGAACCTTTAACAGAAAGTTTGCTAACCTTGGCTTTATTGAATCAATGCTAGGCAAGGTGATACTCTAAAAGGTATGACGGTAACTGTATTTTTTTTAAAAAAAATGGTCTGGAGCCTTGCCATAGTCTATTAATTCCTCAAGGTTATGCCCAACAATGAGAGGCAAGCCAAGTGATTAACTAAGCCACCGACATTGTCCTGTGACACAAATGTCCCCCTGGTTCCCCCTCACAAGGCCCTCTCTCCAGAGTATGCTGCAGGGGTGATCCCAGATGGGAATTTAGTTCCTGTGAAAACGTACTTCCGTCTCTTCCCAACACCTTGTCTCTCCACCTGATGGTCTCTGATATAGAATCTGGAGCCTCTCCAAAAACCTGTAGTTTGGGCCCAACTAGGAAAAGCTAAGAGGTGGCTGTAACGCCTGCCTGGAGACCAAGGACAACCTTTTCCCAAATTGTTTGTTTCTCTAGGTCTAATGGTATCTTAGGAGCCTGAGTGGAGCTCTAAATGTAGAAAAAAAGACTAAATTCAAAACAAAAGAAGAATAAAATAGAAGCCACACATAAGCCCTCTCCCATGAAGTCATAAAAATGGCACATCTGGCAGGCAGAACATCAGGCAAGGGTCAGACAACCTGAGTCTCAGCACTAAGCCTACCTTCTAGCAATGTGACCTTCAGCAAATGATGCTTCCTTCCAAGACCACACAGGGTTAGGCTGTCCCCCACAGCAACCATAGTGCTAAAATCTAGGATTTGTGACAGCAGCCTTAGAAGACTGTGCTTTTACTACCAGTGCCTGGCATGTAGCAGGTACTATATAAATGTTTGCTATCATAATTGCTTTGTGAGGACACAGACGCACTTTTAAATGTAAATGTGGATTCTTCCTCAGGGTAGCTGACCTATAAGCAAACTCTAAACAACAGGATAAAGCTATAAACAAAGACTGTTATTTTTATTGACCTTCTCGACACAAATGGATAAGGTTTTTGTTTTCGTTTTTCTCAATTGGTGAAGGTGGCAGCTTTCACATCCAAAACTTGAGAAATTTAACTGAGAATTGATGGCTCAATGCTAATCTTAACCAGCACTGAAGACAGTCCAGGCTTGCTGCGGTCTTTCTCTTCAGGTCAAATTCACTGGAATTCTGAGATATTAGTTTGAGTTGATGGTAACTTTCTCAAGAGATAAAGAATTACTTTCCCTTCATTCCATGTGTCCGTTGACCTTTTGGATTTTTAGAATTTTTTTCCAATTAAGTTATTTTTATTTGAATAAAGAGAACAGTCAAATAGCTTTATCTTACTCAGCAGGTACAGTTTATCAAGCATAGTAAATTCATTTTTGATCAACCTTACATAAAAACCACAAGTCTTTTATAATGAATGTGGTTTATTGGGAAAGAGACGTAAATCAGCTGGAAGGTGAGTTTTCTGGCTTCATTTCACCTAGCTACAAATGAGAGAATCCAGATTCAGACTTCTAGGCCTTCTCTTCCAAATGCTCAGTCTTCCACTGAGGCCATTTCCACATGAGACACAGGGCTACTACTAACACACACAAAGAGGCACTTGGACTGGGAAAATACGACACATCACTATGGCTGTGCTACAATGACAGCCGCAGACTTGACATTTAGAAATGCAAAACATACAGTTAATTTGAACTTCGACTAAACAATGACTTTTTTGATATAGGTATGTCCCTGATAATAGTCTGGATATATCTACACTCAAAATTATCTTTTGAGCGAGCATTTTGGTTCTGTAGTCCATGCTGTAAAAAATATTTCTTATTCAACAAATTTTGACAAAGATATTTGTTATGTTATCTGAAATTCAAATCAACTGTTCACCTTGCATTTTATTTGGCAACACCAGATATGATGCCTTTTTTTCATTTAGCATACACACTAATTAAAACAGCATACTATGTGTAAGAGGAGCAATTTCTAATTTGTTTGTTTTTATTTTACTGAGGTAAGAACACTAAATGTAAGTTCTACCCTTGTAAAATATTCTTAAGGTTAAAATACAGTTCTGTAACTAGAGAGCACAAATTACAAGAAATCTCTCGAACTGGTAAAATTTCTGTGATGAGTGCTAGACACCACTGTGACCATTGTTCAGCATCACAAAGCTACGAGCATGTCAGTCTCAGGGCTCTCACCCAGGTGGGCAGAGGATCAGATCATCCTCAAATGATCAAGGTTTCTATCATACTTGCAGCAGCTCCATGAATTTACAGCAGGCATCCTTAAGCTAAATCAGACCTACTCCTCCGAGAGTTCCAAATGCGAGCTAAACACAAATCAAAACCTTATGGCTTGCTTAGGGAGGAAAATAGTAGAAATAGGGCATATATTACAAAGCAGTACTATCAAAGGTATCAATTAGGGTCCCAGCAGGAAGAAGAATTTACTTAATTAAAAAAGATTTTAATTAAAAGACTACTTACAGAGGTGTGAGTAGCTTTACAGAACAACCAAGGATACGGATGTAGCTAGAGGCCACAGCAGTGAGATGCTGTTACCTCCCTAGGACGAACAGTGCAAGCGAACAAGAGTTGGCCAGAGGTGGTGGCCATGGCGGACCAGAAGCCGTCCTTTGCCAGACACACAGACAACCAGTGACACAGCACCAAAGCAGAGAGCAATCGGGAGAGACAAGTGCTGGGCTCTCTCTGATTTCTTCTGACTCTTCCTGGAAGCCCCTGCCATTGGTAGACCCCAAAAGAAGCCACACAGCAAAGTGGGGGTAACGCCACCTGCGGGGGAGCCTACCCCGCGAAGCCGGAGCTGAGGGGAAACACGAAGTGGGAGCAACACAAAGGCAGAAAACTCGTCAGTCTCTGGGCACAGAACAGAACATGATGGAACTTCACTCTTAATGGAAAAAATTTGCAGTCTTCGTTCCCCATAATACTTAGTTGTTCCTCTTTTTCACCACTTTGTCATGAAAATATTCAAACGTACCAAAAAGTGAAAGAACTGTAGGGTGAGGATGTATGAGTCCCCATCCAGATTCTACCCTTCATATTTTCTTATACTTGATTTATTGCCTATCTATTTATCCCTCCCTCCATCAGGGCATCTTACTCTTTGGTATATTTTAAAGTGAATTTCATACTTCAGTACACTTTCTCCTCATACTTCAGCTCATTTTAAAACTGCTATCATAATATCATATATATATCATATATATGCTATCAAGAATATATAAACACACACATATATGTCAATTGATGCGTGGGTTAATTGATGGGTTGCTTTCAGCCAGTTGCCTAAGAACATTCATTTCAGCAGGCTTGTTGGTCCTTAAAAAAGGAAAAAACTTCTGCAAAAACTCTAGCTTCTGGCTTTGCTTTCAAGGGATTGCAGAACTGATCTTTGTGAGCAAGCCAGGGTCAACACCATAAATTGAAGAAAAATGTTGAGGAACCGGGGTGCTGTTTTCCTCGCAACCTTGCAGCCAGACCTCATTACAAAGGAAGGACCGCCTTCATCCATTCTCTTCACTTGACCTTCTGTGTCATACCATTTCTACAAAAGCCTCATTTTCCTTTGGTTTTTAAAGACAGATGGGGAAGGAAGGGTGTTGGACATTAGACTGTGTTAGCTCCTCCACCCAATTTCTTCTAATGACTGAATAAATAGTCTGGTCTTTGTTTCTTAATCTCTGAAGACATAAAAAGCAGATCTGAGGCAGTCCCATTGGTTACTTCAAACCCTAACTCTTCTCTGGGTATTGACAGTGACATATTTCATTGCATGGACTCGGTGGCAGCTCCTTAAACCCCTGCCATTCCAGTAGCCTTCAGCAGCTTGTAGGTGGGCCTTAAATTACCTACTCATGCAGACTGACTCCCGCGGGCATGCCTTTCTCTAAATCACACTGTAACCTGGGGTTTCAAATGTCTGTAAGACTGTTGGCAGAAGGAAATGACACCTTTCCCTCACTGTGCTCAAGGAAGGAAATGAATTTGGGAGCTAGGAATGGGACCACACGGATCACACAATGCGAAACGTGTTTGCCCAGAACGAAGCTTCGCTTTACATCCCATAGCTGTCAGCGATGGTCTGACCACATGCAAGACAATCTACAGGGCAACGGGAGAGAAGTCAGAGTGGTTTTCCTGATAAAGTTAAATTAGGACACACAAATCAGCTGTACTCTCAACGCAGACAAGACAAGACAGGAGAAGAGAGAGCTAGCTTCTGGCTAGAATGGCACAGCAAGAGTCATGCTTTGAAGGCCCATTGCACTTTGTTGAGCAAAGATGAGGGAAGGGTAATCCGAGGGGCAGGTCACCCTGCCCACAACACTCAGCACTGTGAAAATGAAAAGGAGGTCTATGAAATAGCAACTAATCCAGAATCTATAATCTTGGCCGGAAAACAGTGTATTCAACGGAAAGACAGGAAAGTAAGTTGAGGCCATATCATAGCAAAACTCAGATGCCCAGCTCCAGAGTGTGGAAGGCTACAGAGAACCAGAAAAGCATCTTAAATACTAGCGTGGCGCAGGTTTAGAACTGCACTTGGAGATTATTCAGGCAGAGAATATGATTGAATCAAACGGGAAGGGAGCAAACATCATAGAAATAGCACCTTCTCGATTGATTCTATTAATACCACAGTACAGGAAGTAGCAAAGAAGCATTTTTTAATTTTCATTCTGACTACAAATAAACTCTTTTTCAGAAGGGAACTATACAGTTTATCCATGAAAATCTATTACTACTAAAGCGGCCTGATTTATCATGATTTTGTACAAAGCCCACATAAGTAAGTATTTTTATTAAACTCAACTTGACTCTAGATCTTCTACCAGTGACATGAACTTTACAACTGTTCTAGACACAAACAGTCATCGTCCAAGAATCCATAGTATTAAGGAAATAAATTTTTCACATTTGCCTTTCATGAGCACGTAAGATCAATTATACATTTGGTCAATATTGTCAAGATTTGAGGTTATATTAATTATGAAAAACCTCTATCTCTGCCACTCTACAACCACCATAAACCATTAATGAATCTAATCAATGTACATTAACTTTAGAGTACACATTATACACCAAATGCTTAGGTATTTTTGTAGGCATATTTAAATAAATCACATGAAACTTTTTTCTTGGTATTATGAACCTTAAATTTCAGATTAAAAAATATAAAGAACAAAGAAGTGCTATAGCTAGAAATAGACAACAACGAATTTTAAAGCTAGAATTCAAATTTAGGTTTGTGTGGTTGGAGCCTTGTTAGAATACCTCCAGGGTGAAAGTAAGCACATTCTGTGCTCTGGTCATGACTGAAGCCCTTCAATTACCTTAAAATAGTCACCATTCAAATGCTTCTTTTTCAATTGAATGGTTTATTTATTTAAACCCATCAATTAAATGCTCCTAAAACATCGAAGAGGTATTCGATAAACAGAAGGCCTCCAGATTCGATGATAAAGCTTGAAATATGCCACATTGAAAGTCTAGCAAATATCATTTGTTACCAAAAAAAGATGGCTGAATAATGGGGGGATAGAAAGCTTCAAAGCCAGGGTAAATCATCTGGGTGGTCTCTCAGACCCCAAAAGGGTATTCTACAGACACATCTGGGAAGTTTCAAGCCATGGCTTCCAGCTGCCACTGCTGCTGCTCAGCTGGAAACAGCCCTTCAGTCATCACATATTTTGCAAAACTAACACTTTCCCTGCACTCCAACTAGTTAGGAACATAACTGAGAACAGTCCTGGGTCATTCTTCAGAGTCCTAGGACACACACAGAGCTCTCCAAGTGAGGCCAGATGAGGAGGCCGTGTCCTTAGTGAGGAACCTCCTAGGTGCTGAGCTAGACTCAAATGCACTGCGAAGAGCTTACCCATTAGATTGTCCATTGCCTGCAGATGCACCCAGGTGGCTGGAAAGCCACGAGAGCAAGAGGTTGGTCAACCTAGGCTCATGTCTTGAAATGCTCGTGAGTTTTGGGAGGGGGCAGTTGCTTGTTTTTCTTTTTTTCCCTAGTTGATGTGACTTAGAAACTTAACTCACAGGGTAGATGTTACCTTTTTAAAGAAATAGGTTCTACTGCTCTTGATAGTATGTAGGAAGTATGTGACGTATAGCATATATTCACTTAACCATGTACATACTTGGAACCTATTGCACATAGGTTCTTTTGTTGAACACAGAGGGCTCCTGAAAAGTAAATATAGATGGCAACTGCTCTGGTTTTTGTATGTCCCAGAGATTCGTATATTGAAATTCAGTCTGTACTGTGAGATATTAAGAAGGTAGAAACTTAATCTGACTGTAGTGTGTAGAGGCATTTGGGAGATGATAAGAATTAGATAAGGTCATAAGGGTACAGTTCCCATGAAGGACGATTGGGAGTTTTATAAAGAAGAAGAAGAGGAAGAAGAAGAAGAAGAAGAAGAAGAAGAAGAAGAAGAAGAAGAAGAAGAAGAAGAAGAAAGAGAGAGAGAGAAGAAAAAGACAGAGAGACATACAGGCACATGTATCCTCAAGCTGACCCTGACCCTGTGATGTCCTGAACCACCTTGACCCTCTACCAGCAAGGTCAACACCAGATGTGGACCCATGACCTTAGACCAAAATCATCAGCTAAAACAAACCTTTCTTTTTTTCTTGTAAGTTGCAGCCTCAGATATTCTGTTACAACAGAAAATAGACTAATACAGTAACTACAGTAACTGCTTTACAACGAGGTTTCACATAGCAATGAAATCAAATTCCAGTTCAAATTCTACCTCATGCACAAATATCCATGGACAAAAAGACACAAAATATTATCATACAACTTGTTCTTGCAAACCTGATGCATTTCTTCTTTGTGCTTTTAGGAATTCCAAAATCGTGCACCAGAGACAATCCACCACACTGGTTCATTTTCCTCCTGTGCACACAGCTGAAGTACATTTCCTTGAATCTTTACAGTGAGGTCAGGGCCAGGTGACTGTGCTCTGATCTACCACATATATCTCATACAAACCTTCTTTCTCTTAACTTGCCTCCTGAGATGTCCAGTTTGAAGGTGGCAGCGTTACCAGATGGAGGTATTAAAGGTAGAATGACTCTGACCTTCTGGTCACCATTTAAAAAAGAGCAGCCCAGAAGAGATACTCAACCACAAATTATCTTCATTAGACATAAAGTAAGTGAAAAACAAATTTTGTGTGAAGCCACTAAAATTTGGATTCATCCAGTACAGCAAATTTGGTTGATCACCCCCGTTAAGACAGGTACCTGCTTGTATCTGTTGAGGTAAATTCACAATAGTCTAACAGTAGGGTCAATAAACCACTTAAGAGGGCAGTCTCATGAGTCTAACATCATATGAGGGAAACAAAGAGCTAGCCTGACTGCTGGGCTTACTAGATTCTGACTCTACACATGCCAAAAAAGAGCAACATACGCAATTGCTTTAATAACTATGCATTTTACAAATAAAAACATTCTACCTAACATAATTTATGTTAGCTAACAAAACATGCAGTATGAGTTTTTATATCATTTGAAGTATTTTGCAGCCACCTTTAAGGGGACTTCAAGTAAAGATCTTCACATGATAACTAACCAGTTATGGATAATGATAAGTTTCAAATATTTAATCATTGGGAAGGCACAGGAACTGAGAAAAAAACAGATCTAGACTCTCATGCCAGACTTGGGCTTTCTAGACTGGATTTACTTCAGGCATTAACTAAGTTCCTCTAGGGTAGAGATTAAAATAATTTACACGTCCACTTGTTTATATTTGCTCATATTGAAGTATTTAAAAATAAATCACAAACAATATAACAGGCACTTAATTCACAGTCATCATCCACTTTATTTATATCTCTGTTCATTCCAAGAACTATGAGCAAAGGATCATGGGACTTATTCCTAAGTGTAAGATTAGATCAATAAAATTAACCATCTGTCCAAGGAAGACTTTAAATGCAGGTTATATTTAAGTATTATGTCCCCAAATGCCCAGATGTTACAGGAAAGTGCCTGCTGATACGACTCCTTTTGCACAACGTAAACTGTAAAATGGCTAATATAAACTTATCGCATCAAGAAAAATAAATATCATTAGCATTGCATAAGGTCTGATTCGGGAATTTTGGTTTCCCCATCAGCAAACCCAATTGTTAAAATTTAAATTACTCAGGATTTGCAGAGTCAGATGGAAGGGGAAAGAAAAAAAAAAAAAGTCAAGTGTCTTTAGAGGAGCAGAGAAGACTTGGAAATGAAGTCACAGTGCCAGAAAGCACAGCCTTGCTTGGTCTAGCTGGCTAAGGCAGTAATAATTACTCTAATTCTTGGTAGCTACACATATTAAACACTCCTTATCTGAAACACTTGGACCAGAAGGGGTTTGGATTTTTTTTCAAATTTTGGAATATTTGCAAATACATGCTGATGTATCTTGGGAATGAGACCCAAGTCTAAACATAAAATTTCTTTATTTCACATACATTTTATGAACATAGCCTGAAAGTAATCAGATGCAATATTTTAAAATACTTTTGTGCGTGAAACAAAGTTTCACACAGGAGGCGGGCTGTGGAAGGTTTCACTCATGGAGTTATGTCAGTGTTCAAAAGTTTCGGATTTTGCATCATTCTGAGTTTTGTTTTTTCAGATAAGGATGCTCAAGCTGAAATAGCCTATCCTTAGGTAGCATTTTAGCTATGTCAAAGCATTTCTCTGCTTAATGTTCTTTGATTCTTGAAACTGGTAGAATTATCTTGCAGTAAATGGGGGCTTATCACAGCAGAAGTCGTAAAAGAATCATTACTGGAAGTGGGGTAAACCTGGTCCATCTTTCTACCTCACTGATATTAACAGTAGCTCATGAATTAGCCTGAGCTTCTGATCAACGAGCAGGATCTGAGCTATGCCTCAACGCTCTACCTTCACACAGACTTTCACTGACCACCGGTCGCACATCAGTCTGGATCACTTCCTGTCAGGAACAGCTGCCCCTCCCACTCCCACCACACCCTGTAACCCTTCGCCTAAGACAATTTCCAGGCAAACACTGTGCCCCACTTTGAGGGGTGGGCACTATTTCACCAAAGTGATCCATTAAAGTGAAACTATACATCTAGCAGCTTCATTTGCCAAACTAAAAATCAAGACGTGGAGTTCACCCTGATTTGACAATTACTTCTATCTGAAAAACTGTACAACTCAATGTAAACTAAATAACGTGTAACCATACACTAATAAGTCTGGAAAAGAACAAAAAGATATAAAATCATAAGGGTTTATATTTGGATACGTAGACACTGATCATATGTAAATTTCAGAAATTTTCCCCCCTCTGCAGATTAAACAACCTCAGTTTCTTTAACATCATCTTCAGGTTTCAGTCTCCTGGCCTTTCCAATGTCTGGGACAAGAACTGCCTCCTCTAAGCAAGTTTATAAGGCAGGTTCTTTCCTTAACCTACTTTTACAAGTCAAGAAGTCAAAGCTTTCAGAGCTTATACGACTGACTCCCCAGTGTCACCAAGTAACTAACGTGAGACAGTGTTGGAACTTGAACCCAAATTTGTTAAGATTCTCTAATCTGAGAAACCCGGAATTCAGATAAATAATAGAGTCAAGTGGATGAGATGTTGGGATTCAGGGGGATGAGGGAGGAAACTGAAGGGTGAAAAGGGGAAAGGGGAAGAGACTGTGAAGTTGATGCAATATGTATGTGAACAAAATTCTCAAGTTCTTTGTAACCTTTGTGTATCTCACACACTATAAAAATGGTGAAAAAATAAAAATGAAATAAAAAGCCTCACCCGCTTAGGCAGTTCAAGACTCACCAGGAGCCTGAGACAGGCTACTCTGATAAGTGTTCCCTCTGCTGGCAGAAATTTTATTTTCTTCTCACCTGAGTCCCTCTTCCAAGAGCTGGGTATCTGTAATAAGGCGCCACAACTCACATGTTAGGTCCTTCTTCAAAATGGAAGCCAAAAATTGATGGGGTCAAAACTGAACTGAGGATTCTCTACAAACTGTCACTTAGGCTCTGCCACCTCTCCTCCCCACCACTTTTTCTGTCCCTGAAATAGCAGATGTGCTTTCAGGATGTGAAGCTTGCTAAGCAGTGACCACTGCAGCTCAAAAGCCTTCTGTTGTGATCAGAATGTCTTGTTATTCATTTAGTCAATTAGAAAAACAAAAAACAACAATGATAGTCCCGCTTGCCCAGTGAATGAATTATAAAAATACAAAATATTCATAGGATAACCATGTGGAATCTGAGGCCCACCTCAGCCTCAGAAACTTTCCTATCTTTCATAAATCTAGCTGAGAATCATTGGACCACTTTTGGGCTATTGTAACCTATGAACAGATGGACAACTATTCCCAAAAGAATTCTAAGGTTATTAAAGCTCTGAGTGCTGAGTAAGGGGGTGGGGGACGACTTAGTTCCTAGTTCCTGTCAGGCCAAGCCACTCTTTCTAGTGGCAAAATTCTAAGAAAACGTACTGCCACGTATTAAACTACACTTACTCTTGACATTGACTTCTCTTCCCTTTAACCCCACATAGAGAGTCATCACAGACAATTGGAGAGAGATAAGAGAAAGAGAAATAGAGAGAGGTGCCTTTTCTAAAATAGAGATTAGACATAATGTACAAACTAATAGCAGGAGAAGGATAATACCATGTGTCCTTCAATGGATACTTCTGGCACAATTCTTGAATTAGATGGGGAACTAGGAGCTAGGTGCTGGGAAAGCATCAAGGAGACACATTTCAATTTTATTACTTGTCTATTTATCCTGTCTCTCTCTCTCTCTCTCTCTCTCTCTCTCTCTCTCTCTCACTCTCTCTCTCTCTCTCTTTCTCGCTTCCCCCAACTTCGTGTGTGTGTGTGTGTGTGTGTGTGTGTGTGTGTGTGTGCAGGGAAGGCATCATGGAGACACATCTCTTTACATTAACTCCTCTTCTCTTCTTCCCTCACACACACACACACACACACACACACACACACACACACACACACACACATTATATCCCTGTGATCTTTGTGATCGCCACTTTTCCCCAGGAAGCAAGACAACTGGATGAGTGCTGTGATGAAGTACAGTTGGCCAGAAAGGTGACGTGCAGAAGAGATGAGCTCACCAAATTAAATACTTGGGAAAGGGTGCCTGGATGAGAACCACAGTAAGAAAAGTTATGCATCTCTTGCAAAGTACAGGCTAATCACAGTAGCACCAGAGAAGGACCAGAATGACCTCTGGCCCCAGCCCCTGCCCCCTTAGCCATTCAGTCCTACACCAGCAGCTGCAGAGCTACCTAGGGATGTGTGTATTCCCCACCGTCAAACAATGAAGTACGCTGCCCAAGAGCTAATTCTTCCTTTCCAGCCTTTTTTCTTTCTGAATTTCCCTAGATCTTCATTTTAATCCAATTATATGGCTGGAGAAATACTGAAGAAACTCGAGGAAAGTATCTTGCTCAGGATGAATGTGAACCCCCTCCTCCCCATTCTTTTTCCCCCTGAATCTTGTGGGGGAAACCTCAAACTCTGAATTAACCTGACTTGACTTTCTCTCCCTGACCTTGGAACCTCTGACAAGCTGGGCGGGCAAGAGAAAAGGCAAGACCTATATTGTTATCCAGCCCCTACTCCTGCGCCAGAGACATAGTGATGCCACAATTTTATCTCGGTAAAACACAACTCTAAGGTCTAGAACCGAGAGCACTGGCCTTTAACCCAGAAAGCCCCCAGCTCCCACTACACCACCCCTAACCGGAGCTCTTGGCACAAGCACCCAGAGAAGCCAGCAGGGTCATCCCTAAGCACTGCACCATCAGAAGCCTGTAGAGAGAAAACAGATCTATACTGTGTGAAGACAAGAGCAGGCTCTAAGGACGTCAGCTAGGGTGGACACAGTCTGGGGATGGACTGGCCATCTAAGCCACAGTCTCTTACCACAAACATAAGAGTGCTTATCAAATAAAGCCAATGCATCCGTATACAAGAAAATAAAATTAGACTTATATTCATACTTCAAGCACAAACTTACTCAACAATGGCTCATAGACCTAACTAGAACACCTAAAAAAAAAAAAACATTTAGAATACAATGTGGGGAAGCATCTTTGTAACCAAGAATTAAGGGGGGGAAAGACATGCACCATTAAAAATAATCAGCTGGTTTTATCAAAATTTAAATCTACTTTTTGAAAGACACCATTAAGAAATGAAGACAAGCGACATATTGGAAGGCAATAGCTATAAAATATATATCTGATATAGGATCTACATGCAGAATATACAAAGAACACTCAAAACTTCAATAATAAGAAAACAGACATCTCAACTTAAAAAAGTCAGCAAAGATTTGAACAATCATTTTAACAGAGATTCAGATGGCAGCTAAGTACATAAAAAATGTTCTATATCACCAGCCAACAGGGAAATGTAAATTAAGAACTGTAACGAGGCACCATTATGTACCTCTTCAATATACAAAACTAGTAAAAAAAAAAAACAACTATTCCAAATGCTGTAAAGGTTTTGAGGGAACTGGAACTTTCATACATTGCTGCAGAAATGTAAAACGGCATTGTCATCCTGGAGGGTAGGCCTCTTCTTAGAAAGTTCAACATCACACTTGGCGTAGTGATCTTACCGCTGCTGTTTACCCAAAGAAATGAAAGCAAACCCATCTAACAACTTGTAGGTGACAACGTCTAGCAGCTTTATTCATGATAGCGTGAATCTCAGAGCAACGCAAAAGTTCATTCAGTTACTTAAGTAGTGATAATGTAGGATCAATACAATGAACTGCTACTGAGTAGTGAAAAATGAATGAACTACTAACACGTGCAAAAAATATACAGATGGATTTTAAAAGTATTGTGCTAAGTGAAAGAAGGACAGCAACATCAGACATAATGGAAGGAACAAAGCCGTACCAATAGAAATTAGGTTACTTGTTTTCAGGGGCTAAGAGCAGGTAGATTTTCTATGAAGAGACAGGAGGAAATATTTTTGAGTGATGGAAATTGTGAAATTGGTGAATTGTGGTCATAGTCACATTACTCCATATTTGTTAGAATTCATCAAACTGTATCCACAAAAGAAAGAATTTTACTAGATGTAAGTTATACTCACATAAATTCTACTAAAAAAATGATAGTCATAAGGGTAAGAGCTACCAATGGGCCCATGGGAATACAGATGGCTTTTGTACAGTGGTTCCAGCAAGTGTCTGAATTTCCCCTTGCTTTCTGCCTGCCCCACACAGACGCAAAGATTCTTCCTGAACTTTTTGGAGAGACCAAGAGTAAGAGAAAATTCTGAGACTATAGGTCACTGTAGGAAGGAGTAAGGTCTGGGTACTTGCCCAGTTCAGCTTCTTTTTTTCTCCCATTTTCTTGATATGGGTAGATGCAACACATAATGTTTACATTGAACTTGAGTATTTTGTGCATATACATAGATGTTCACTTGGGCGTGTACATGTCTCTTATCTCCCTGAATCCAGTTGCAAAATGAAAGAATTTTTACTTCCTTCCACGTCTGTGATTTTAATTTGCATCTAAAAAGAAACAAAGGCTTTCCAAGGAATTGAGTTTCCACACCGAGGATACCTGGGAAAATGATACCAGTACCACACTGATGGTATAGACTTGAGAGTCCTCCACTATCCACCATCCGGAATGTTCCTCAGAGGCCCCTCTTTCTACCCCCAAGCACTCTGGGGACTCTCTAGCCCTTACACGCCAACAGAAAGCAAATGGTTCATCATCACCCTATAAGGCTATGCCCCTGATGCTTATGGATGAGGTTGGTAGACAACTTCCAAACTGCATGTCTATCTGATGGTCTGGTCATGTCCCACGGGCAACTCATGTCCTCACTCTGCCCCCCCCCCAAAAAAAAAAACCCCAGTGGAGATAAAGTCCTCATCTGACCTCCAGGTTTCTGTCCCTCGAGATCCCCCTCTTCAGCCTTGAGGAAGACACTCTACAAGACAGGCAATACCCTCATTGAATGAAGCTGTACGGACTAGATTTCTGATTCTGAATATCAATGCCTAAGTTCTCATTCCTTTCTAACTAACAGTAGTGTGGTCTTGAGATATTTAACCTAAGCCACATGTCCCCTTCAGTAGGACAGGAATAAAAGCACTATCTAGCCCTTTCCCAGGAGTGTTGGGTTGATTAAAGAAAACAGTAGAACTCAAGTCCTCAGAGCACTGTACCAAGAGCTGAAGTCATGTCAGTTCTCATTCTTTATCTTACATTGAAAACGGCCATTTCTTAGGAACCTCAGCAAATGCAGAGGTTTCTTTATTCATGTTCAGTGCCAGAAAATGAGGTCTCTTGAGGGTGTGGGGGAGGGTGCTAATAATTGAAGCTGATACCTATGTCTTTGTTTCCTCACCAGAGGTAGGTGGGATGGGGAATTTTCAGGTTGACTTGAATCCAAGACTTCAACAGAGACGCTTATCAAAAGTAGATTTAGTCATTTGAGGAGATAAGGAGTGCTCTGCAAGCTAAATGGGGTTACCCTGGGATGCCTATGTGGTGGCCATACTACCTTCAAAGTACTGCACACAAACCGATCTCTATGGCAGGAACAAGGTAGATGCTCCCATATGGAAACTAGCAGGGTTCGCTTGGCGTCTGGGGAAGATTACAAATTAGTGCATTGCTGTTCACATCAGAGCCAAGTAGGGTGCATTCAGTTTTTAATCTAGACCAATTTTCCGGATCAAAAACTAGTCTTTCCAAGAGATGTAAATGAGCCCAGGAGGAAAATTTCCCCTGAAGTTTATGAAGTAGCTGTCATTTTAACATGAGCAGCTTTCCAACCTGAAAGCCAATGTCTGGATAAAATTATAAAGTAATAAAAACACACTTCTGGGCTGAACCTAGTCTAAACATGCATTCTCCCTTGAATAGGATGTATTAAACATGCGAAAAATATTTAAAATGTAGCATTTCCAATATCAAAGCCTTATCTATGCCTCAAATAAAACCAAAGAGGCCAACATGATATATCCACAGCATAAATATAGGAATGAGACCCTGAATAACCCGAGTAGAAAGTGGGCCTGGGAAGGAACCACAGAAAGAAAGGAAAGGAAGTCGAGTGAAGCAGATAAGCAGTTTTATACAGCAGACTTTTACAATAAATAAATAAATAAATTTTGCTTAAGTAAATTAAAATCTCTCCTTAAAAAAATCACCTGCACGCAATTCAAAAATTGTGACTCGATGGTTTTGCACAGAAACCTGCAGCGTGCAATTGATCCCAACGTGGTTCACTTGAGCAGGGAAGTTACAAAGCACCTTACTGAAATCCTTGAAGGAACATATATGTGGACATGGGGAAAGAGAAACGAGTTAGCACAATACTACCACGGACGGTGGCCGTCACCTCTACCACGAGTTGGGCAGCGAAGTTCACCATTTCCTTGTGGTGCAGGTCATAATTTTTCTAAAATTCAAGGCTGGGAGCAAGACACAGGTTACAAGAGGTAAAACCTGACGACTGAGGACATCTCCCAGAACTGAAAGGCAACAAGTCATAAAATTGCAGCCAGATCCTACAGCAGTGAAACGATTCAAGCTGCCAAATGGGAACCTGCCAAGATTATTTTCTTTGCCCTCTGATAAAATTTCCCCGGCTTGCTGCTTTCTTAGAGAAACATTGTGAAGACGATCTGCACTTTCTGTGAGGTTTTGCAGACTGCATTCAAATAGTTATATTGTTTTCCATTGTTCGCAAGATATAATTAATCCCATAAGACAACCTCGCTTACAAAGTAAACTAAGAAAAAACAGATTTTTTTCATAATTCTAAATATGCTCCCAGCAAAGAAGAATGAAAATCGTTATTTAGAAACAGCGCGTAGAACTTTATTGTTTAGAATGTTCTACTTGGAATAGTCTCACAACTCGGGCCACATCAAATTGGATAAAGACGCACAAAGACGTTTTACTTAGCGACCTAGAGGAAACGCAAGTTATCGTGGTTGCAGGTTTTCCGCAATCCTTTGAACAACCTGCCATGCATGCATCTTTGTTTAAGCAGCAGAGCAAAGACAGGAGTTCAAAACGGGATCAAATGAACCCACTGGGCTTTCCTTTCCGCACAAATGGCCCCAGGCGGGAAGAGCATCCGGACAGCACAGTCCACGTTCCCAGAGAGTGTGTGGGCAGCACGGGGTCGGGCAGCGAGACTCCAGCAAACCTCTAACAGGAAATGGCTGGACTCTAGGCAAGGAGGATTCAGCAGGACGTCTAGAGACCCGGGAGGAGCGGTAGGACTCCTGGCACCGTCGCGATGTCTGTAATCCAGACAGCGTGATCGCAGAGCCTACTACCTCTCCGGGCCTGGAAAACACATCATTTCTTTTAAGAAACACATATCCCCGGCACGGCGGGACGCGGGGTAGGGCGAGGCTCGTCTCTGCGGAGCTCTGGGCAGAGCTGACGCCAGCTTAGGCTGGTGCTGGTCCGGGGGTAGCCCGGCGGAGCGCTGTCCGCTTTGCGCCCCCGCCAGGGGCCGGGACCGGCGCTCAGGGCGTGGTGCCCGGGACAGACCGAGCGCATTACCTGATTTTCGGAGAGATACAGCGCCGGGTCCGAGGCTGGCAGCCAGGAGCAGCAGCCGGAGCAGGACGCCGCGGGTTGGATCCATCTCGCCACCAGCGCCCGCAAAGTTTCAGCAAGTCCCGGGCGCACAAGGAGAGGACGTCTCCTGGGGGGCGGGAGGGACGCGGACCCGCGGATGCCTCGGCCGGCGCGAGGGGGCGGGCCCCGGGGGGCTGGCCAGGGAGCCCCGGAGTCCCAGGAGGCAGGACCGCCGCCGGGAGGGCGGCGCGAGGCTGGGGAGCCGGCCCGGAGCGGCCCGGCTGGGTGGGAGGGTGATCCCGGGGAGGGACGGACTGGCCGCCGCGGGGACCGCGGGAGGCTCGACCCGCCGGGGTGGAATTACAATCGACTGCAAGCGAGCGGGGCCGGGCCTGGCGCAGCTCACTCCGCGCCCACCTCGGGGCGGACAGCCCGCCCCTTGTCCGGCCTAGCGACCCCCGCGCAGCCCCGGCCCGCTGATGACCTAGATTGGGGCCCTGGGCGGGCCCGACTTCAGCCACTGGAGGCACAGGGCAGGAATTAGGCGACGGCGAGTCCCAGACCTTCGGCCGCGGTCCCGATCCTGAACTCGGGGCGCACCTCCGGCCCCGGGCCGGGCCCCTCCAGGTGGCTTCCAATCCGCGACTTTTCCACCACCTCTGAGCTCGTTCTGGTCGGCCCAGCCGCGGTGGGTAGAGGGGGCGGGGGCGGGGCAGGCTGGGTCTGGGGCGCTAAGAAGATAAATGGGATTTGAGGCGCGCAGATGGAGAGCTAAGGCCTGGCCCCTCCGATGGAAACGCTGGAGGGGGATTAGGGGCCCAGCGCGGGGGAGCAGGGTCCCCTCGGCACAGAGGGTGGCAACTTGAGATCCTCCGGGAGAGGAGATAAACTCCAGGGTAAGCTGGTGTCTGGAAGAGAGACGCGAACTCCACCCCCCTAGAGTACTGAGAGCCCCTGCTGGAAAGGGGCGCCCGCCCCGGCCTGGGGTGGGGGGACGCAGCCGGGTCTTGGCCACTGGTCCTGGGGTCCAGATTCCGGGCTTGGCTCTCGGGAGGGAGACAGGTCCTTGCCCCCAGGGCCTTTGCGCTGAGCTATATCCAGAGTCCTTCTTTTTATCATTTGGAAAAGGATCTGGCTAAGTCACTATGTTGCCCAGACTGGGCTCGAACTTGCAGCTCCCCTTCCTCAGTTTCCCAGAGTGCTGGGATTACAGATGTGTACCACCCCACCTAGACAGAGATCAAGCAGGAAAAAAAAATGGATAGCAGAGGCTTTGCTGCCCCAGGGCTCTAAAGTGCGCCTTTGGCCGGATTTCACAGTACAACCCTGAGGGCCACCCCAAGACGCCAGTTCCATGCTCACCTCCAGGTCTGCAAGAGGAGAGAGCAGATGTGATAAATAAACCAAGCGGAATAAAAGGAAAACAGGGCACTTGCCAGTTCCCCGGGAAAGGTCAAAGGCCCTAGGAAGTGTCCCGCGGAGAGAGGCTGCTTCTCCGGTGGAGAGCGGAGTCTGGTCCCGCCTCACCTTGTAACGCAGCCAGGGCTCAGTGGGCGTCCTAACCCGTCCTTGTCAACCTAACTTTGGAGCCGCAGGAAGGGACAATATTGACTGATACGTTCTCTTCCTCACCAAAAAAAAAAAAAAAAAAAAAAGTTCTGCTCTTTTAAGAATGAAGTAGCCCTTGGCTAAAGGGCCTATTACAGATCTTGGTGTTGGCATTTCAGGTGGGCACCCGTCGTAAGTAGATCCAAAGTCCACTCCAACTTGAGTATTTGGGAGTCTTGGCTCTGACACCAGAGCATGCTCTTTTATGCACAACTGGTGCACACAAGTCCACCCTGAGCTCTGCCCTTCGCTTCCAAGGTGAAGCACGCAGGGAAGCCAGGCATTGTCACTGTCCCCCGGGGGCTGCTACTCTCACCATTCACAGAATCCTGACCTTTAGGGTTACCAGGGGCCCTAGCGGACATCTTGGCCCTGCCTCCACTGGGCACAGGACTCTGTCTTTAACAGAAGCATCAGGTTACTCTTGAATCCACTGGTATGAGGGCGCACCTACCCACCACCACCCCGTAGTTGACAGCTCTCCGTGGAAATGGGCATGCAGTGACACCCGGGCCCATGCAAGTTCCTGCTCCGTGGGTTCTGCTCTTTCCTGCTTAATATTCTCCCCAATGCAGAAATTGGAAGTAACAATAATGAATATTGTGGCTATCACTTGTATCTTCTAATGCCTCAGGGCCTCTTTGAAGTGTTTTTATCCCATAACAGCCTTCCTGTTACTCAGGTAGGAGTTAGTAGTTTTTGTCTCCATTATCCAGATGAGGAAACTGAAGTAGGGAAGGCTTAAGTAACTTGTCCAAAGTTGTGGCAGCATGGCAAGACTGAGACCAGTTGGTCTGCTCCACTGTGTGTGTGCGCATGTACATCCACTACTGGGGATTGAACCCCAAGTCTCTGCACTGAGTCAGACCCATAGCTCTTCTTTCTCTTTATTTGAAACAAGGTCTTGCTAAGTCACTGTGTTGCCAGGCTGGGCTGGAAATTGCAACTGTCCTGACTCAGCTTTCCAGAGTGCTGGGATCACAGAAGTGTATCACCACAGCTGGATTGAGTCCAGGCTTTCAAGCAGAGAAAAAAAAAAAAAAAAAAAAAAATGGAGAGCAGACCCAAGAGGAGACCTGAGTGTTGAATCCTAGGCTCTGCCTAGAGTGTATCAGACTGAAATGAATGGGCTGGATGAAAAAAGATGCCTGATTTTGTGTTTTCTTTGTTTGCCAGTAAGACATCATCATCAAGCCCAAGCCCTTCCCCCGCTCCCTCGGGATATGCCCTTCAGAACATCCGTGTGGTGCGCTGGGCAACCTTCCCTGACAAAGAAAGGCTGTACTATGAACCTCCAAACAAGCTCTCAAAACATCTGTACAAATTACTCCATGCAAATTTTGCAAACCCGGGTTTCAGCCTTTTTGCGGACATCTTTGACACGCGCCCGTGTCATCTCCAACCTTCCCCCTTCCATCGTATGCAGAGTATTTGGAAGAGGCTTGTTTCTTTAAAAGGCCCTTCTTGTTTCTTTTGTACTTTTGATCATATTGTTATATTTTATTCCTGAGTGCCTCCAAACACTCGGGTCCTTTCTTGAAATCTGCTTATTACAAATCCCGGGCGTCCAGGAGAATGAATTTTTTCCCTCCTTTTTGCAATTCATGTCTCCCAAGGTTCCTTCTTCTTCCTGTTTGACAATCAGCTTGCAGCACTTGTGCGTCTGAGTACACAAAATGGGACACTTATCTTTCACGCTCTTTCTACCACCAGAGAGGAGAGGCAAAGGAACTTCTAAATGTTTCATTTTTTTAAATAAGGTGTTCAAATTCTCTTGTGATATATACCCAATTAATAAGGTCACTAGCAGAAGAGTGACCTTTCTCCTTTGCTCAATACCATGGAAGAGGAGCCTGACCTTTGCTCCCTAGGATAGATCTGCAGGCTGCTGGGAGGGAGCAAGGACAGACTTGTCCACTATGGAATGTTCACTAAGACCCCAAATGAGGGTAACCAGAGGATGGCAGCAATGGATCACTTCTTGGTTTATTTTCCTACATAGGTTTAGGTCCATATAAAAATTTTAACATGCATCAGGAAAAGCATATAGTGAAAAATCAGATTTTGATCATTCCCCCTGTGTCCAAAACAACCACTTTGCCAGTTTACTGGGTGTCGTTCCAAAGATATTCCATGAACTTCAGGCAAATTATGGATATATATATCACAAATGGCATTTATTTATCTTTTAACTTGAAGATCCTCTTAAGATACAGGTCAAACTACTGATTAATATTCTATTGTATAATATGCAATTTATTTTTTTCTGTTGCTTTAAAAGTTATGATTGTATAGATACATGAGAAGATGCTCAACATCTCTAGCCATAAGAGAAATGCAAATCAAAACAACGCTAAGATACCATCTCACTCCAGAGAGAATGGCTTATATCAACAAATCAAATAGTAATCAGTGCTGGTGAGGCTGTGGGGAGAAAGGAACCCTCCTGCAATGCTGGTGGGAGTGTAAATTCGCTCGACCACTCTGGAAAGCAGTATGGAGAGCTCTCAAAAGACTTGAAATAAATATCCCTTTTGATCCGGCGACACCCCTCCTGGGAATATATCCAAAAGAGGCCAAAACAACATACAACAGAGATATATGTATACCCATGTTCATAGCAGCACAACTAACAATATAGCTAGAACATGGAAGTCACCAAAATACCCATCAACAGACCAGTGGATACACAAACTGTGGTACTTAAACACAATGGAATACTACGCATCTGTAAGGTCCAACAGCGTGGAGGTTTTCACAGGCAAATGGAAGAAGCTTGAGAACATCGTGCTTAGTGAAGTGAGTCAGAAGCAGAAGGTGAAACATCGGATGGTCTCTCTGACATGAGAGACCCAGACCACAACCATCTCATGGAACTTTAAACGAAAGACAAAGGGAAAGAGGGGGACAGGGAGGGGGGTGAAGGGAGGGATGGGAAGGTAGGGGGAGGGACAAAAGGAGAGCGGGAAAGCCCTTGTCACTTTGACAAGGAAAGTATGTGCACAAAATGCTCAACTCCATTGTAAACCTTAAATTCT